>JAVTVY010022521.1:0-85309 GCA_036873755.1 Hanleya hanleyi | reverse complement strand
GATAATCGTGGAATAAAATTTATTTTATTCGTAGGGTAATATGAAAGTTGAAAATAATGGACACATCAGCAGTAACGGTTATTAGTGAAAAAATCAGACGAAATATGAAATGCATTCGAATTTGACATCCTTTTTTATGGAGCGACAATATCAAGCCAACCATTCGTGTTGTTTTAACTAATTATCATCTGATTAATTATGCCGATCTTCGTTTGGCAAATTTGAGACGCGAGGAACCGCTGTCTCATGTCGAGCAACATATCCAACATTAAACTTGCTTGGTGTATGTATTGCGGTTCAGTGGAGTCGGCGACCCCCTTACGGTTGGTCTTGGGTATATCCAGCAGGACCCCCATTTCAGTTCGCCATTCAAGACTGATAAGATTTTGATCGTATGCCAAAGAATCACGGATTCAGTCAGTGAAGAAACCAGCAATTATGCCCTGGATTATTACAGGGTTGATCAGAGATAAGTTTTAGAGAATTTGACGCTGGCGTACCCCAAGAGTTCTTGTAGTATTTGCAATGGACTCCAATGGGAATCTACTACGCTTTTCAGCTGAGCATAAAAAGCGTATATATCAAATTATGCATCTCCCGGAAAAATATACGAGTATTTTGTTTAACAGGAGTGCCTGAGTCGGAATTTTACGAAAATGGTAATGCTCCGTATTTCCATGCAAACACTTCTGCTTTTACAAGTTATATAAATATTTGCTTAATGAAATATTGACCGCCATGCATGCATATTTACCTTGAATGGGTCGTACACCTGACCTCCATTGCATTTGACTGAATCGCCAACTTGGTTTTCATGGCCATAAAGCTGGTCATTTCTGAAATTGAACATCACAGAAAATGGCACAGTCCCTGGCACTATAATTGGGGAAAAACAGTTTGCAGTTTTATATAACGTTTCGCCATTACAATACGCACAGAATGGATTTTTGTAAGTTATATCACTCTCCCAACCGTTTTGCATAGATTCTGTGAAAAGCCCACAAGCCAGTTCAATCTCTGGGTTATAGTTTTCCATCTTCCATTGTCCACTAACATTGCATGCTGGTATAAAGTTACTATCATGGTGGCACTGTCGCGCAGTTGTAAATTTGGGGTGTGTGAAATGTACGTGACAACGTTCCTCCCGTCGCAAAAGATCCAGTAGCTGCTCAAGAGAGGTAACTTTGGAATAGTCCACGTACGACTGACAACTCGACTCCATCAACCAGGGTGTATAACCTGATATTCCATGACATTTAGCACAATACAAATTTTTGTAGTGAAGGTCGGTGGCTTTGGAGTAGACTGGTGTATTTTCGACAATATCCAGGGCATTTTTGCGTAAACACTTTTCTGTCGCCGAAGTATCGTTTATCGGTGACTTCTCTGGGCAACTGGCAACCATTAGATACCTAAGGCAATAAACACACAAATATTATTAGTATTACCTTAAGAAACAGTGGGATTGTGGCACGATGACGTAAAAGAGTGCATCTAATAAAAATCGTAAATACCGGGTTGAGAGCTTGAATTCTGGTATAGCCTTCTATATGACGCCGACCGAAGGCAATTGCCGCCATGAACGGCTTAGCGTTAAATTGAAAGGAATCGTTTCATTGCTCATTCTTTGGACGTGAGATATCACCAAGAATATTAAGCATTGTTGAAAATTACAGCCGTATGTAATATAAACATGAGTGACATCTTCGAGATATTAGGATCTGTTATTCTTATAAACAGAAATAATTAAATAATTAATTGCATTTACTATATGATAGAGTATACCCAGTTTTTTTTGCACTAAGGAAATGTCGATATCTACTCAACAAAATGTTAATACCTTTTGGGTGTGGAATCATTTGCCTGTATGAAAGCTTCCGATACACATGTGAACTCTGTGACTGGATCTTTTGGGGGGTGATTCAAAAATATATCCGGGCAGCAATCTCCATATCGCATACAATCTTCGTCACACTGGCATTCCGCACACCGGGCCGTTCCACATTCCGCTTCTTGCAATGAAACATTGCATACATGCTTACCACAGACAAGATTATTCCATCGAGCCATACTCTGATAGAGGGAAGCACCTCCCAAGAACTCCGGCAAACATTGTCGGCAATACTCACTTTCAATACTGCCCGGTGTTAGGATTGGATGCGGCATGTGTTCTTCTTCAAGGACATCCCAGTGAATGTCTATTGGAGGATCCAGTGTTATTGAAACTGGGGAGCTTTGAGACGCAGTTGTCATATATTTGGTGACAGAGGATGCACTGTCAGAAATGGGTTCATTATGACCTTGATGACTGCTAATCAGAACTTGAATGTTATCGGTTGTATTTAATGTACCGCTTGTCGAATGAGATGCTGCTGGACCATTTCTCGCTGAATTCAATATTGCCGTCTCGTTTCTATCGGAATTATTACAACAACATATGTCGAATGATGACAACAAAATAATAATTAATCCATTTGAAGGGATTCTCAAAGTCATGATAGCATCTGTGTCGATAGTTTGTCCATGAAGTTAAGTTACACAAGTGATAGAACCATCAATCTACAGCAAAAATCGGAATAGTGATATGCCATACAGTAGTATAAGGCTTGTGTATTAACACACAGCTGCTAAAATGGGAAATTTACAATAATCTGTCCAACCAGTCCGCAAATAAGCACCCATCGGGAGATAACGGCGTTCATGTCCAATGAATCGAGTCCACGAAATGATCCATCGGGAAAAAACACTTACATCCGTTCCATTTGCATTCCCGAGTGTATAAACATGATCAACTGTTAATAAAACGTTCATAATCCATTATCGTCGGTTGTATTCCTTTGTTACCTTGATAACAACCGTTACTATCATATTGTTGATTGCCCCCGACAGATTTCAGTCAATATAGCCACATTTGAAGTTGGTTGCGAAACTCAAATTGTTATGATGTATACCCCCATAATATCCGTTGTGTTTATGGATAAAAACCAGCCATTGGGAGATGGGGACATCAGCTCTACATAGGATTGGGATGATTATCAGTCTTTGGAATCATGGGACACATAGAACAGAGGAGTTCAACAGCTGTCAGAAGTGTTTCATGTAAACATTAACCAGTATGTTAAATCAATGTTGTTTTCTATGTCAGACAGAGGATCAGCGGAACAAATGAAACAGAACAATAATAATGTTTGAAGTACGGTCCATGCTAAATAAATATTGTTTTACTAGAAAACGGCATCCATGCAAAATGAATATTATTTCAAGACAAAACGCCTGAGGTGAAAAATAAAAACTAACAACATTTAGCACATGCCATCTATGATCTCTGTGTTAACAGCCAATCAGATCCCCAGTTTTGTTCATATACACATATGTGCTATATCATGTAGCACCACACCTTGTGAATATCCCTGTGGAGAGATTCTATTGGAGAACTTCTGAAGCTCCGCCCACACAAGTAGGCGGAGCTTAGGTATCTATGAATGAATTCGTTCAAAGAAATCTCTCGAAAGTACGATCACCAGGTACGTGGTACTACAAGATATAAAGACATGCACAAAAGTAATGACAAATACAACTTATAATCTTCAATATAATTTTACTTGGACAGATAGTCAACATCGTTCAATCCATTATCGTCGGATATTCAAACGAATATAAACACAGATTTCACTTTGAAATAATAGCGTTAGCTAAACAGCACTATGTAAGTTCTCTGGCTCTGAAAGTTTATATTGTTCATTTTTTGTCCTCCGCCACGAAGTGGTGGGAGGACTTGGAAATGCTAGCCGTCCGTCCGTCCTTCCGTCCGCCCCTCAGTCCGTCCTTCCGTCCGTCCGTCCGTCCCACATCTTGGGAACGCGATATCTTGAGAACAATTCGACCAATCGACTTCAAACTTGAGAAGGTGCTTCACATCAGTTAGACGGCCATTGGTATTGATTTTCACTGAGGTACGTAATCCAAGATGGCCGCCATCGACCATATTGGATTCTGTCCGTCCCACATCTTGTGAACGCGATATCTCAAGAACAATTCGACCGATTGACTTCAAACTTGAGAAGGTGCTTCACATCAGTTAGACGGCCATTGGTATTGATTTTCACTGAAGTACGTAATCCAAGATGGCCGCCATCGACCATATTGGATTCTGTTCGTCCCACATCTTGTGAACGCGATATCTCAAGAACAATTCCACCAATCAACTTCAAGCTTGGGAAGGTTCTTCACATCAGTTAGACGGCAATTGGTATTGATTTTCACTGAGGTACGTAATCCAAGATGGCTGCCATTGACCATATTGGATTCCGTCCATCCCACATCTTGTGAATGTGATATCTCGACAACCGTTTGACCAATCCACTTCAAACTTGAGAATGTGCTTCGCATCAGTTAAACGGCCATTGGGTTTGATTTTCACTGAGATACGTAATCCAAGATGGCTGCCATAGACCATATTGGATTCACTCTGTTCCACATCTTGTTAACACGATATCTCAAAAACAAATCGACTTCAAACTTGGGAAGGTTTTTCACATCAGTTAGATGGCCATTGGTATTGGTTTTCACTGAGGTACGTAATCCAAGATGGCTGCCATCGACCATATTGGATTCTGTCCATCTCACATCTTGTGAACGCGATATCTCGAGAACAGTTTGACCAATCGACTTCAAACTTGAGAATGTGCTTCACATCAATTAGACGGCCATTGGTATTGATTTTCACTGAGGTACATAATCCAAGATGGCTGCCATTGACGATATTGGATTCCATCCGTCTCGGATCTTGTGAACGTGATATCTCGACAACAATTTGACCATTCAACTTCAAACTCGAGACGGTGCTTCACATCAGTTAAACAGCGATTGGTATTGATTTTCATTGAGGTAGTATGTAATCCAAGATGGCTGCCATTGACCATCTTGGATTTCACTCACCCATATTGTACCCATCTGTGTTGTGAACGCGATATCTTGATCTATTCCACTTATCGATTTATAAACCTCACCATCCACAAATCCATATACAACTGCAGACTTACATTCCAGTGTTACACTACCCATTACTGGTTCCCAAACCTCCTCAAATTGTCTCAAAAATTCCAGATGAACGTCTCTTTGCACATACACATATCAACTTTCCAAGTTATATTTAAGGAGATATTGGAAGCGTATATGCTGTATGCTCTCAAACAGGCTACTTGGCGGAGGACCTGCTAGCTACTCAGCTTGTTAGAACAAAAACGGTATGAAGAACAATTCTTTAGAGTTCCAGCTTCATCTTTTTGCCGTTTTTCATTATTTCAATGAAGTTGATGTTTTCAGGTACAATAATTGTTAGAATATCTTTACTCACCGGTGGTACATTTTCCTTGACATTTTCTTTGTAGTCTTGACTCACCGGTGGTACATTTTCCTTTACATTTTTTTTTAGTCATGACAACATGTACTGATAGTTTCCATTTTTATCTCAGCTGGCTTCGGTGGCTGTAATTACAAGCGTCTAGTCCGTCATTCATAATCCAGCCGTCGTCCATTAGAGAATATCCGCGTCCATAATCCGAAGACCTATTCCATTTCCATATAACAGTATTAGCACCAAATTCAAAAAGACAAAAGTATACATAAACATAGGCTTGTTTCCTGCAAGAGAGAAGCGGTCAACAATTTTCAATGATGCCGGCAATTGCTAATGTTTCTCGGCCTTGTTGGTGCTTCTCGCTGGTAGACTTGTACAGCGTTGTTTCTGTGGCCAGTACGACCCATGACCGCCTTGTCACTGAATCCCTTGTTGTAAAGTGTTGTTGCACAAGTGACTTTTCCTGAATGGTTGGTGATGTGGGAGGTACTAATTTCGGCTGCCCCAAACATCTTTTTCATGTATTTGTCCAAAGTGTTCGCTCCGATGACTTGGCTACTGAAACGTGCATTTTGAAACTGGGCAGTTGAAGAGAGAGGTCGAAGATAGAATGCCCCATTGGGAGAAATTGCACTTAGGTATCGTTCATAAACGCTCACAATGCACCTGGGGTTACTCGGGTCCGCGTACTGTTTAATAAACTTTAATAAACTAATAGACAAATATTTTCCCACTTCATCACTTGATATAGAAAACTGTTCTGCTTGTAGGTTGCGATGTTCATCCATAGCACGCATTCCAAATAATTTACAGTTATAAAAGAAAACTGCATAACTGAGGCCTGTCGATGCTTCTGTGTTAAATGTACCTCGATCCCAGAGAAGTTTCTCATCGTTTTCTGTTATAGGATCTGCGCGTTTCTTCACGACACCTACACCCGCCGCGGTGAGTTCTTTCATGCGACTGTCCGCCTAGTCTAGGCGGAATGTAAAAAACTCTTGATCATCCTTCTTGAAGAAGTTGATGTGCCGTCCATATTCTCGGAGATGTCTTTGCAATCCAGCGATAATATTTTGCAAGCTGCTGGGAGGGTCCATCCTGTCGACGTGTCTCCATCACGAACCTTGCAAGCCAATAGTTTAGTTGACGATTGGTTGCCATGCAAATATCCTCTGGTAGAGGGTCCGGGCAGAGGAACGTTTCGACCTGGGTATTACGGAACTTCACCCAATCCTTGTAAACAGACACGCTCCATGCGTTAGCTCGTCTTGTTTTGGTGGGAATCCTGTTGTTTAGTTTTTCTTTCAGTTCGATGTCTGACAAAGGTTTCCCGTACCTGGTTTCTGTGGTACCGCTACCATTATCGTCATGTAGCAACTGCTGCGTCGGAATGGCTAACAAATTGTCTATTGACAGGGTCAAATCAAAATTACCCAAAAGCTCGTCAAGATAATCGTCTTCTAGAGCAAGTTGAGAAGGGCCCACTTCTTCACAGAACGACTCCATGGCGGAAACTAATCCGAGAAACAAAGGTTACATCAGATTCAACTATAGCGCTCGAGAGTCACGTGATTCTGGTGGCCCGCTAAACACCAAATATGGGCAAACACTATATGGCTAGACAGTCCTGTGATGTTTACTCCTCCCACCTCGATCCTAGATGACATGTGCTAAATAGGTTAGACCATATTTGGCAATTACTACACTATTTCGCGAAGTACTTTCGAAACATGGTCTAACCTTTACTTAAATGGCGCTGATGCGCATTTCTTCTTTACTTGGCTTTTTTTAAAGAGTATAGTGGTTTAACACTATAGCACAGAATATATAGGCGATCTCGTTGACATTTTAACCTGTTAGCAGCAATATCCTACATGTAGAAAGCAGTCATGTTAATCGGCTCATTCGCAACTTTTCGTTGATCAGGTCCCATCGTACATTTTCACTTGGCAGTTCTGAATGGTGATAGACTGACCGTACTCTCTCAAGTTACCAGTATTAGCTGGCTATGAATCTTAAACAGGATATAAATCATCTGCAGAACCCTACCTGACCGGGGGAGGGGGGCACTTTCGCCCCCCACCCCCCCCCCCACACCAGTTGGATTTTTCCTCCTATCTCCGGAACGACGAAAAATTGAGAGCTGAAACTCCGTGACTTTTTAGATTATCATATTGGGGTCATTTTGAGCCTATGTGCATGACCCCCCGAGCAGAGGATTATGGGAAAATTCAAAATGGCGGCCATATGGAGTACCAGAAAAATGATGTTTTCGTCATATTTTTTTATTATTTTTTGCTTCCCTGTATGGAAAAGTGGGTAAAACCTATTTTATTTCATATCAGATTATTTTTTACTGTTTAATCATGCAGTTTTGAGAAGAAAAAGCAAAAATAAAAAATCGAAAATTCTGACTGAAAATCGTCCAAAAAGGCTCTTTGCGAAAATGACGTCACAGCGACGTCATCATGGCGGCCATCTTGGATTTTATTTTACATTTTCTTATAGAGCTTGAGAGATAGTGTGGTAGGTTTCAGCCCTCTAGCCTTAGCGATAGCGAAAATATATAGGGGGTACTTTTCGCCTCCCCTCCCCAGGCTGCGGTACACCCCAAATCGCCTAGGCCTGATAGTGTTAATGAAGGAAGATAGCGGAGGATAAACTCATCTTCGTCAATGTCCAACCATCGCAGTATCGATGTAGTCCACGTAATCTTGCAGAAAAACAATATTTTGAAATTGTCGCATGTGTAGATATACCTGCATACAGGCATATTAGTACAGCAGATATGTGAAACCATTGTGTACTTGATGGTAAATGCATGAAACTTCTCACACGGCTGGGTCATGAAAGTGCAAATATTTCTGGATAGGGCCATCGCAGATTTGTCCTATGTTGGTCAATGCGGTTATTTGACAAAATGGCCGCCATCAGTTTCTGTGTTTGTACATATACTGGACGGTATTAACAGAAAGAGATTAATCATGAGCTATTTATTTTTGTATTTGATAGAGTCATGCGTGCATCATTATAAGCTAGTTTGCGTAATCTTTGGTGCCAAGGATCATGTATAAATTGAAATGGTGGCCATGCGAGGTCCTCCAACATTTGCGCTTTGATGGTTTTAATTACAATTTTCACACCTTCCAGCTGAAAATGAATGAAAATAACTTATGTTGTCGGAAATAATCAGTCTGGATCATACATGTATTTAATAGTTTTTTTCAGAGAATAAGCGATCAGACCAGCAAATGAAATTTTAAAACGGCCACCAGTCATTGTCCGTATGTGTGATATATTTGGGAAATGAAAATAAAACTGATCAATTACATGTAGATGATACTTAAATGATTAAAGCATAAAACATACACACCATGGACATGACCACTATTTCTGAATATAGCCTAGAGTCATCGCATGTTTGTATCAAGTCGGTCATGGTAACCATTTTACAACATCGCCGCCATCAGTTTCTACCCTCAAAAATTTCCGTGTTTGATGAGATTCATTTCATTTGTTTGTATTTCTTGTTTGAGAGTGGTTGAAACTAATTTATTTTGCAGGAAATTCTGCATCATATTCAATAGATTGGGAGAGAAAGCGCCCCAAAGATCACTCACGCCATCAAAGCAGCCAATCATGCTGCTCAATGTTACAGTTTTGTAAGTGACCACCATCAATGTCTGGTTCTGATATATCTGCTGAACTGTATCAACAACAGCCATAAATGTACTAACTTGCATAACAGCTCTCACAGATCCTCAGATATATCATTCTTATGAATGCTTCAGAAGGTTCACAAACTTGAATATCTACTGATTTGATTGAAGATGAAATTATAATTTTCATTAAACTGTCCAATTACCAACAAACAGTCCACTTTTACCTGATACAGACATCGGACACAGTTTGCAAATGTCGATGGGATAAAAAAACGGAGAATGCTAATTTTATATAGCATGGCGGAGGAGGAGGATGTTTGCTTTCATTGACCATTGTCTCACAACTATGGAATGAAAATGTACTGAAAGCTGGCATTATATCACTATATATCATTTATAAAACAGTGCAAAGCAGAGCGCTATTCAGAATGACATTTGCTACCTTGTGTTGTAACCGGCGTATTTTAATAATAATAGTTTGTCAATAATTTGACAAAGAAAATGTCCATACAGTGGGGATTGTGTGGATAATGAAACAGGTCGCTTTGTTCTGAGGACATCTGCGTCGAAGAAAATGCATCACCGGATTGGTTTGTACATATATCGGTTATATCACAGCTCTCTATATTTGTATCTAATACCGCTTATGCCGGTGCTAGGGGCCGTGTGGTCATGTCATCCAAGTTGCCACATGAACAGGTACAATAAAAGCGTACCTGAGATACAACACATATCATGAATCGTTAGATTCTTGGTATGTGCTTTAGAATAGGTTAACCAGAAGACTATACTGTGAAGCCATGTGACTCTGTCAGTATGTCGGCACTTCTTCCCACTTCCCTTATATGTGTTGTAATTGATAACTTCCCGATACACAAGGAATACACACACGAGATATATAGAGGCATTATCAAGTGATTAAATGTAGAGCACAGTACATTTTGCCAAGCAGGTTACCTACCAGGTTGACACAATTGGCCAGACATGATAGGGTTGGAGCAATATTTGACATGTGCAGTGAAACACGGAAGTATACCGAAGTTATCTGCTGATCTTATGAGCAAGCTCCTGGATCGTCTGCGGGCCTGAAGTAACTTGGCAAATTTCAGGCTTTCGTGAAGGCACTTGTACACTGTTCTTGGCCTGCCAATTTGTCTGGATCTAGGTGGTGGAAAAGGAAGACAGTAGAGACAGCAAATATACCGGTACAATATTATTACAAACCCGAAAAAGAAGACCACTTTCTACAAACTAAACTCTTCTGCACCTTTATAGTTACCTTTTTGTAGAAGTCCATTATAATAGAAATATATATACAATTGGTTAAAAGATACCCTATCTAAGACGTGAACAGGTCTGGTCGAGACCACAGACTCGACAAGAGTGTTTTCCTGGTGGTTAAATCCGGCGTCTGTCTTACATCTTGGGAACTATTGTGTTTAGTTACACTACCTGTGCTCTCCAAGTATTGGCAATCGTATATGGATTGGACTGTCTGGGCACGACAGTACTCTCCCAGGACAAATTTAGCCTCCGCAAAACACCGCTGGACTAGTCAACTGGACGGCTAAATAGGGTAACAGTCCTCCCGGTTCTTCAGGCTTCAATGATTCCGCTCAACAGCGACCCACTTCGCGGTCCGGTTCCATGAACGAATTATGAAACCTGGGTATCATGGCCACGCAATACACACAGATCCTGGCCGCAGTCTGTAGATTAGCGGATAAATAACCTTCCTAGCCGAGGAATGTAGTTACCCAGTGTAGGCAGATGCTGACCTGGAGCCGGAGACTTGTGTGTCAGCGTGAATTGATAGCAGGACCTGGTCGAGACCGGTGACCTGGGGTTATTAGTAAATACTTTACAGTTTATTATATTGGGGTCATTTTGAGCCTATTTGCATAACCCCCCGATTAGAGGATCATGGGTAAATTTAAGATGACGTCCATGTAGGGTACCAGAAAAGTGATGTTTTCGTCATATTTCTTCAAAAGTTTTGCTTTTCCGCGATGAAAAGTGGGCAAAAACTATTCTATTTCACATCACATTAATATTTACCAATTTATCATGCAGTTTTTTGCGGAGAAATTGCATAAATAAAAAATCCGCAAAATCTGACAGAAAATTTACCAAACATGACATTTTGGAAAAAAAGCGTCATCAAAGCGACCATCTGGGATATTTTTACATTTTCTGGTAGAGCTTGACCCAAGAGTATAGTCTGGTAAATTTCAGCTCCCAAGCTGAAGGGCTAAGAAAAATAACCCCCAAGGCCTGGACAGGTCCCACAAAACCCAGGCCAGATAGGGTTAACTTGGGGCTAGGGACCCTATGAACACACGCATTTCAAGATCTTCATAGTGTTCATTTGAACGGTCACAATCAAAGCGTGACTGAGATACATCATATTCTAGATAACGACTTTACAACGTATATCATATGGATTAAGAATACAGAGTAGCGATACGGATTTGATATTTGTGTAACCTGTTGACCGCTTCCGCCTTGCTAGAAATTAGTCCAGTTTTATGTATACTATGATTTATCCTTTTAATTTGGTGCCAATGTTATTATACGAATTGTGTGGGTTTCTTCCACAATAATGTAGGCGATATGCAGCTTCGGCTCGAACATCTGAACGGCTGCAGACTCCCGCGGTTGTGGACTTCCGCTCCGGCTCTTGGAAAGCACGTCCTCTCTCGCCGACAGTCAAGACTCTTCACTACTTTTCTCTAGGACACAACTTTTATTGCGGTTTTTACAACAGCGTTAACTTTCAACATTAGCATATTACTTTTAGAATGAGAAAAGATTTCGAATGTTCATTCCATCGCAATAAAGAATTTGTTCGACAGTATTTTGCTCTTGTCCATTACAGTGGTACAATGCACACAGCGAAACGGTCGCATTGATAGCTAACCTTGGAATTACCTTTGTTTCACGAAATTGTGGGTAGTAAAACACAACAACCTTGCAATTAAATTCTTCCCTTTATGGGCGTGTAACTCTGCATGTTACACGAAATGTGGAGACAGGTCGTTTTTATCGTATGGAGACTACAGTTGGTGTGGTGTTATATAGCGATCGGGAGAGAAAGGCGTTGTATTTTAGATTCCATTTCCTTGCCTGGCCGCCTCGACAATCGAAAAATTGCAAGGAACATCTGTTCGATCAGCCCTTGTTGATTAGAATGACCAAGTTAACTGCTTTCGTTTCTAAAACCATTCAAATTTAATGTCTGGTAAAATGTACTGCATCTCGGCTCATCCTTGCCTTGAAAATGTGCAAAATGGATTTCTTGTATATTGATCATGTAATGAGGAGAATAGCTCATTCCATATACCAAGGGCATATATAATATATTTTATCAATTGGAAGGAGAGGTAATATTGGAAAGTTGCACTAATTCCATGACAATTAGTAAATACACTCCAATTTCATAGTATAGTTAGGCCATCGGGCATTGGAATAAAAAACATTGGTTGCAATTGTTTTAAACTGTAAAGAATTATCATTTTTACCATTTTCCATGATCAATTGAGGTCGCTATACTAATTCGTTTGCAAAAGACGGAACATTATTGTATGACTGGTGATTTTGGTTTAGAAAGGCGAAATACGGATTTCTTTTGTTGAAATGTTCATTTCAAGGCAGCAAAGACTTTGTTCATTATTGCTACGTTCCCGTTTTACACTGCAATGTATTTCAACAGACAACAGAATACCATAAAACGCAACAATTAACAGCAATAAAATTCGAGTAAATTTGCTTTCTGAATGCGGCTCGACACACAACAATCATACCGTCATACACTCATTCTTTGAAGAGGGAGCAGAGTTAAATTTGACATCACACTGATTTAAGAGTTTCATTGTCTAACCAACTCCATGAACGAATGCGGTGGAAATGAACATCACTTGGGTGGGACTAAACATTCGACAACAAAAGACAACGGCTTCTGCTGAAAGACCACGCTCGACTAAGAACCGTAGTAATGGACAAGTGCAGCATACTCCCGAAAAATGTCTTCATTGCGATGAAATGAACATTCGAAATCCTAATTGCTATAATGTTGAAAGTTAAAACCGTAATACAACAAAACATATCATGCTAAAATGCGCATGCGGATACGGATAGTTTTTCCAATCTAGGCAGGTGGATTTGCCCGCCTCGTCTGATCGTTTAAGATAATTCCTCCAGAAGTTCAAAGCACTGTCTCCTAGATTCTCCGAGAACATTATAGGAAAGTTTCAATATTAAATTCACCCTGGTAAGCAAACCACACGCCATTATAAACACGTAAACATAGAGTCAATTACATGTATCAGAGATGATTATATGTGCGGAATATCAGCTAAAATCATTAAGGGGAAATGCAAGTGACTTTCGCTATAGCAGCATCGAGGCTGATTGCTTGATCTCATTGATACCAAATTCTTTCATGAGAGAAAGAAACAGTGCTAATCGTTCTCTCATTTCCCCTTGTGATGACAATTCTAATTCGTTATGTGCACCAGATTACCAAGTGTATCACATATATGTAAGTACACCAACATGTCCGACGGACAAGGATATATGGAATATGGACCTCAGTATAACTATTATATATAACTAGAAGTTATTCGGACGGTAAGAAAGGACTCAACACCAAAAGTTAGTGGACAACCGTTAAACGAGTTTATTCTGGACTTGAATTGTAATGAACAATCGGAAAGATTGTAAGCAGTTCGACCACGATTACACCGAGTAGGTGAATCACATGTCAATCTGACATCAATTCAGCTTTAGTCAAGTGGATAATAATGTCCATAAGAAGTCACAACAATCCCCGAAAAAACATTGATAATCAACCCCGAATATATCAATTGGGATACACAATCCAAATATTACCCTTGAATCAAGTTATAGCATCTGTACAAGTAACATACCTGAATAGTAATGAACAATCGGGAAGATTGTTAGCAGTCCGACAACCATTACACCGAGTGGGCGAATACCAGAGTCGTTGCGGTATGTCAGTTTTATACCCGAGAACGGCCTACAATTACACGTACATAACGAATCGTCGCACACGGGTGCGTGCGTGCCTCACCATACTCATGAGAAATACATACGCAAAACAAATTAGGCGCCGAGAACACGCATGTAAATTGACATGTGAATGAATGAACGCATGAATGAATGAATAAATGAACGAATGGGTGATCGAATCATTGGGGGCATGTAACTTTACATGTTAGTGGCCTAACATTTATAGAAATTCAAAGGAGTTAGAATTAGAGTGGGCGACAACTGTCTGAGGTTAAGGCGGTGACACACACAGTCAAATTGTCATTGTCTGCATCGCAGACGATTACATGGAAAAAACCTGTCCGTAACACCATGAAATGTCGTCCTTGATATTTGGCAGAAGCGCATTCGTCTTATACGTAAAGCACCTCAGAACTGCTATGTACAACAACACTTCTCTGTTGGACCCAGTCTCCATACCGATCAGGTTTTCTCCTATTCCTAGGGGGGTGGTCGTAGAACATTAGGAGTATACCTGTCGACTAGCCCAGTATCAGGTTCAACTCTCTCGTTGACAGAGCCCGGTACCGCGTTATCCCTATGTACCACGACTCTGTTTGGACAGGAAATCGACTCGTCAATGTCGACAGCTGTTGTTGTACCTCTAGAATCTCCATCAATCACTGGACTCGCAAACTCAGCGTCAAGAGAATTAGGAACAGGAACTACATTCGGCACCGCCGAGCCGTGACGGTCTGGCACTGGAGGCGTATACGTCTGTAAAGAAATAACTTCGTATTCACTGTCACTGTCTGTTGATGATGAAGACAAAGACGGTCTGGCGACTTTAGCTTTTAATTGCGTTCGGTTCATGCTGCCGAGCATCGACTAGTGGGACCGGAAGTAACTGAAAAGGAAGTAGCGGGTCACGATGCAGGGTGCGCCTCTTACCAGTGCTTTCCTGTTCCACCTTGAACACGGGAATACCTCTATTCGGTTGGGACAACATAATGTACGGCAGTCTTTCCCACCGGTCTGCTAGTTTATGTTTACTACGGATATCTACATTTTTAACTAAAACTCGATCACCGGTTTGTAGTCTAGACTCCCGAACGCCCGCGTCATAATATTTCTTATACCTAGACGAGGATTTTCTAGGTTCTGTGGAAGCCGGTTTGTAAGCCGCGTCAAGCCGTTTCCTCAACTGAGAAGCATATAGAGTTTTATCAACTACATGTACATCCGCAGAGTCATTCGGGTCTATACCCAAATGAGCGTCTAACGTTAAACGAGGATGACGTCCAAACAAGATATAAAACTGGCGAATAACCTGTATTATCACATAACTGTGTTGTTATTCAGTGACATAAAGCCATGACGTAAATATCGTATGTAACTAGTGACATAACACTTTCAAACAAGCTGATTGGATAGTACATGTAGCGTGAGAAAATATATTACTACGCTTGGTGGTGACGTCATTGAACTATTTTTCCCATTGATAACATTTTACTACGAAATACTATGTTTACAAGTGCAACAACAACATAGATATCTGCAAGACGATCATTTTATCCAGATACATGCATCGACCTGTATACTATAATTGTCGATAGCCATACAAGCAGCAATGATCGGCAATACATTATTTCGACAGTTTTGAGCTTCATATTTTGTATAAAGTACGGCCGTACTCACGTACCGTAGTCTGTCATTGTTGTTTGGCGAATCGAGCCAGGCCGCCATTTTGGGTACCGTATCCCGTCAGATCTCGAAAGTAAACGTTTGTTCATTCTTCTGTAATAAATCTACATGGAATCTTCTCGATGTTTGCTTATTTCTTGCAACAGATCTGGATGATTACAGACTTCAAACGGATTACGTAATGATCTTGTCAGCCTAGCTTGTCGTCACGTCGATGGGAACTCGTCAACATGTCGCGCGCATGACATGCAGCGAACACGAGTGTAACTTGTGGCATGACATGATCCAAAATAAATAATGTATGAAGAACAGCTAATTGACAAGTTACACTTACTGCTTTCTGTTGTGAAATGATCTACGATATTTTGAAATGCTGTGGAAACTATACAGCCTTAAAAGGGAGGTGCTCAAACTCTGTTGCGTTGTAGAACTATGTCGACTTAGCGTATACAGTAACTTGTGAGTCTGTGATGCGCCTGAGCCACGAACGTTTTTTTCGTCGAGAAGAAACAAGAAAAATTTTTTTGAGATAGATTCGATGATAAAATATTTCGAATTATTGCGTTTATAATTTACTTAAAATCAGTTATGTGATAAACAGAATCTTACACGAGTGGCTATTTAATATGAAAGTTATTACACTCGTTGAGTAAGTTTTATATGTTGCTCGCTAAAGCTCGCAACATATAAAACTTACTCAACTCGTGTCATAACTTTCATTTTTTATAGCCACTCGTGTAAAATGCTCTATCTCTCATGTCTGGTATTGTTGTAGGCATGTACTAACGACGGAACATAGCCCTTCGAGTATGCTTTTTGATCAACGGTGAGGGTACCCAGCAAGTTGAGCAACGTTTGGTTGAAACGCTTACACATGCCATTATCCTCTGGATGGTATGGTCTGGATCTGCTTTTATGTACACCAATAATTTTACACAGTTCTTTAATTACATTAGATTCGTAGTTACGACCTTGGTCGCTGTGTAATTTGCCTGGAAAACCATAGTCTGCGAAGTAGTGGTCATATAGAATCCTTGCAGTTGTTTTCGCAGTTTGATTCCGCGTAGCAATTGCTTGAGCGTAGCAAGTAAAGTGACCGGTTATCACTAATAAGCACGAGAAACCGCCTTTGGATTCCTCCAACGATAAGAAGTCGGTACAAACCAACACCATAGGCTGGGAAGTCTCAATACTTACCAGAGGTGCAAACTTGTGAGCAGTCACAGATTTCCGCCGGATGCATCGACCACAGAACTTCACCCATCTTCGGACATACCTGGCCAGAAAAATCGTTCACAGACCAAGAGATAAGTTGATGACCTGTATCATTATGAAGGCTCTCCAGCACCAAACTCCTGAACTGAAAGGGAAGTACAATCTGGAAGGAAACTACACCTTCATCATTTCTTCTATGATACAGGACTTCATCCTTTAACTCCAGTTTCTCTCAATCTCTTAATAAGAAGCGAGCATCGGACGTTTCCGTGGATACAGTCTTACCTTCCGGTGTCACCCCGGCCTCCAGAAGAGATATCACTCTCAATAGCGTGGTCGTTCAGCTGCAGTTTCCGCCAGCTGGCGCCATCTGAAGTAAGTGGTATACAAACCTGTGCAGCGGAAAGAACTGGGACATCTCCGTTTGGTGGCATTTCGTCGTCAATCTTCCAGCACAGACATTCAACGTAAGGCTGGTTGCACTGAGAATTACAGATAGCCCGGACCACTTCACTGCTCAAATTCGTCTCATCGGAGATGGTTTCACCAGTGTGAGCTGGATGGTGAGACAATCCGTCGGCATCCTGATGGGATAAACCAGACTTGTACTGCAGCGCGAAGTCATAAATAGATAGTTCGGCAAGCCATCTGTGATCCGTAGCGACTAATTTAGCTGTGGTTAAGACGTACGTCATAGGGTTGTTGTCCGTGCTTGCAGTGAAATTCTGACCGTATAAATATTCCTTAAAATTGTCGCAGACTGCCCATTTCAACGCCAGGAACTCTCGTTTAGGAGCAGGGTAGTTCTTCTCTGTAGTTTAAGGCCCTTGCTGGCATAGGCGATAACTCTGCCAACCCCCTGTTGCTTTTGGTAAAGGACCGCACCCAAACTACCTGCGCTTGCGTCCACGTGTAATACGAACGGAAGGCTGTAGTCTGCATACGCCAGAATGGGTGGAGTGGTTAGTGCTACTATAACCTGATCAAACGCTTCCTGGTGTTGTGATTGCCAGCTCCATTTCGGAATCACCTTCGTTCTCGGTTTGCCTTGGATTTTGCTTGATTGGACTACGAGCAGATCATTCTAACACCGAAAGGTCCGAGCATGATTTGAAACGAATCGTCGTTGAAACCCGGCGAACTCGAGGAACTTGCGTAATTCGCATAAATTCCGTGGATGAGGCCACTGATTCAGAGCTTTGAATTTCGCAGGATCAGTTTCGATTCCGTTTTCGGGAATTATGTGACCTAGACATCTGACCCGGTTACGAAAGAACTCGCACTTTGAAGGCTTGCGGTTGAGCTCATGATGCTGTAATCTACGGAACACGTTTTCCAGTCTTTCTAAATGTTCTTCGAACGTACGGGAGTATATAATTATATACACTCCGTGAGGTTCAGGTCTTTTGATCAGGTTTTCCCTTTGTCTTCTTCCGCCATTTGGACTGGCCAATCACCCGACCGTAAGTCCAATCTGGTAAACCAAACGGAACCAGCCAAAAAATCCAGTGTTTCGTCGATGCACGAAAGAGCGTATGAGTCGCGCACAGTTCTAGCGTTTAGTTTTCTGTAGTCCAAACAAAATTTTAAACTGTTGTCAGGTTTGCGAGCAAGGACTACATTAGACACAAACGGACTACTGGACCCTCGGATCGCACCGCATGCCAACATTTCATTAAGGTGTGCCTTGACCTCGTCGAACAGAGCGGGTGGTATACATCGGTATGATTTTTTAAACGGAGTATCGTTGATCAGTTTAATACGATGTTTGTAGGTGGAAGTCTGGCCAAGATCATGTAGTCTAACATACATAATCGGTGTCCATCGTCTCAATAAGCTCTCTGCATAATATCGCTGGCTATCGGAAAGTGGACTTTCTTAAGGTCTGTGCCTACCTCATCGAATGTTTTCTGGCCCGTTCCTTTGGGATAGTCCGGTTTCCGGCAACAGTTATTCTCAATTGTTTTGCAAATCCGTATGTTTACACAGGAAGTGGAACCATTGGAGTTTAAATTAACTAGTTGAGGACTAATTAACAAACTACCATTTAAACCAGTTTGACTTTGGTCAGTCACCACTGGGTGGCTGACCCTCGGGGGGTTATGTAATATACCCCTCACAGTGACAACCTCACTAGGCTTAACAGCCAGTGAACGGGTATTATTTGAACGAATCGTCTCATGGGAGCCTCCATTTTGCACTAAGGTAAAAGCAGTTTGCCATGGATCTGCAGTGTTAGCGAGGGTTCCCGAAAATAGCTTGATTATATTCATACCTGCTATGATCGATACCACAGAATTGTACTTGGTATCGGGCTCCACGAGTACTGAAGCCAATACAACTTTGCTCGACCCTGATATCGACAAATCCACTTCAATATACCCATGTTACGGTGGTGTAGCACCCGTTGCCCCACTTACCTCAAGCCGGAAGTTATCCATGGACATAAGCGCCAGGTCACTCAATTTTTCTTCAGAAAACCGTATACTCACCGTGGTGATCATCGACCTTGTATCCACTAAACGAGGACATTCTATCTCATTTATAAGAATAGTCGATTCATTGAAAGCGCCAACTAATGACGTGTTTTGTCTATATCTGGCCTCTGTCTTTCTTGACCCCTACTTAGCACACACATAGAGGTCAATGAGACTTTAAATTAAATGCTCTTCATACTAACGTCTCTTTCATTTTGTACAGCCGCCTTGGGAGTTGTCTGCTCATAGCGACCTCGGAAATTTCTACCTCGACCCCTACCGAACGGACGATTACCCCGATCAACTTTCTCTTCCAACGCAGCTAATTTCTGTAGGACTTGATCATGGACGTCAGAATTTGCGTTATCTGTGGATGGCTGTTCTTCCAACCGCTTCATACGTTCAGGAATATCCTTCATATGAGTTAACACCTCACCATTTTTTGGCACTTTTAATTTATCATGCAGTTTTTGAGAAGAAAACAACAAAAATAAAAAAATCGAAAATTCTGACAGAAAAATCGTCCAAAAACGCTCTTCCTGAAAATGACGCCACAGTGACGTCATTATGGCGGCCATCTTGTATGTTTTTTACATTTTCTTGTGAAGCTTGACCCAAAGATATAATGTGGTAAGTTTCAGCACTCTAGCCTTACAACTCTAGCCAAGGTACCAGCAGCGTCGAAATCGGATACCCAATTTGGAGAAAGAAAATTAATTTCCGTTGAAAGACTCCAGGAATACAAGCCAGGTATTAACATAGGCTCTAGCTTTATGTGAATGTGAGCCTGTGAGCCTCAATGTGAGCGAATGTGAGCGAATGTGATGGTGAGCCTGTGATACAACTTTTGTTAAATTCTACCAGGCAGCGGAGAAATGCCCTGCCGTGCACGACGACTTTACACGCAAAATTGTGCAAGCCAATGAGAGACTGCAGTTCCACAAGGGTTACCTTTTTGCGGCTCGAGAAATACCCAGCAAGCTTTTCAGTGTATGAATTTTGTCTTCTGGAAATGAAACTTTCATAGTTCTGGGGTCCAGCTGAATCCCGTGCATAACCATAGTGGTTGATGGGTAGTAGGTCTAAGCATTTGGATTGGAATGCCCAAATACTCACGCAAGTAAGTGAAAGTGTTGAGAGTTATAGAACAGTGGCTAGCGTCATTTGCACCGACGAACATGAAGTCGTCCAGTATGTGGATGACCTCTGATATACCGAATTTTGTAGCGATAACCGATTGCAGAAAATGACGAGCTCTTTAATATCTTACAGGATGTAGATCATCCCATGGAGAGGCATCGATACATAAATGCGGAAGGCATCATCTAAATAGATTTTTGCCATCAAGCTTTAGTGGCCATGTTTTTGAACTAGTGCAATCGCGATAACTAATGTCTACATTTTCAACATATCAGGTCCTGTGGAATCGCACCGTTAATAGACAAGGCAGATTTCCCAGGGTAAGATAAATCGTGTATCACCCGAAAAGTATTAGGGGGGATTTGGTTTAATGTCACACTCAAGGACATTTCACTCATATGGTGACAGCCAGATGAAGGAAGCTGAAATACCAGAAGAGAATCACCTCCGGCCCGTCGGCAAGTAACTGACAAACTTTCACACATTCAACAGCGAGGCTCGAACCCTTGCCGGTTCAGCGGTGTGAGGTTTGCGATCACCAGCGATGCGCCTAGAGAGCTCGGCCTAGGGGACTAAGCCTAATTTTAGCAAACCTTATTGCCAAAAGTAGGAGTTTAGAAGAGACCAGCAACTCGACTTTTCGACAACTCTTTGTCTAATTTAGCTTCTACGGTAGCAGGGTTTTGCATAGCAGATGAACGATTACGCGAGACAGTAAAGGCATATTTTCTCGAGTGTCAAATATCGAAACCGTTTGTGAAACTTGAAACAAGTAAATCTACCTCAGGGTAGTTACTCAGCACAGTTTTAGCCTGATTCTAACCGGTGTTGGAAGAGTAACTCCCTTTGCCGCTGGATTTATACATGCTAATTTACATGTAAGGAGCCGGGAAGAATCCAATTGGCAACATTTGATGTAGTTCACAACCGTCACATGTGCGATAACCTGAAGTTTCATCCTTTGAAACAGATTTGGTTTTAGTACCGATAATCAGCGCTGAGGATGGGGCGCTGGTGGCCATATTGGATATCTATAGAAAAGAAAATAGCCAATGACCTTCATGCGTGCTTTATCGAGTCAATCATAACAGAGCTACATGTACATAAACCTCTCAATGGATTTATAAATATATATGATATATATATTACCATATGTACAAACGCACATACATGTGTATAGCAATAATACCATTATTGGGGACGCTCTGGCGGCCATGTTGGATATTCAACGGGTAATAAAGTTTCCAATTATCATTATTATTCTCTTCTTGAGTCAGTCAGGCTCGTAGAAAACCAATCTCGTGTAAAAAGGCGATTCAAGCTGTCAAATAGTCGCCATCAGATGGACACTGTATGTATTGTGGCGGCCATGTTGGATTTATGCAAATTAAGGGCCTTCCACCTCCTGTAGAAATGGGCACCCCTTCTGAGATCATTCCTTATGCCCAAATGAGCCTCTCTGCAAAATATGGTGCTTTATTCCAGTCAGCCACGATCTTGACGTTAAGCCACCAGACTAATAGCTGTTCCTTGATTTGGTGTCCCTTGTGAGACATGTTGTTTACGAAGAATTTCCTCACATAGTTGCCGAAAGTAGGCTGAAAATGGATACACACGACCCCAGGGTCACTTCTACCGCATAAAGATGACTCAGATGGTTACAGGTTGCTTGTGAATTTTGATTCGATGAAATTTGATTGGCCACATGCATCCGCACAACAGTTTACCTACGTCACTCTCTTGTACATTTCAATCATCTTCAGATGTCTGGACTGACTCAACTCAAACTGCCAGCCCATCGATCGTAGGCCTACGATGGATTTGATATTCAGGCTAAGAGTGTCCTGGTCCATAAATAAAAACACTTTATTAGAATGAAAATACATTATTAAGTTATCATGAAATGAATATAAATGAACAAAAGGTAGGTTTTCAATGATAACAGTAAGGCGGTACTTCTATTCTTGCCATAAAATCCGTTTGACTGACAAGTATCACTGTATCGTGTTAGCACAATGTATCTCAGTCACCCTTCAATCCGCCTTTTCCACTTTACTTCTTGGACAAAGGATTACCACCGACAGATCGTCGGATACACTGACACGCGACTCTCCACTTAAAATTGTGGTTCCTACTATCCCGCTCTTCAGTATGAAGAATATTTTCAATCAGTGATAAATTGCCAAAATTATCATTACTGTAAGAGAATATTTTTATTTTGTGTCTAATAGTCCTGATATTAGTTTCCTGAAATCCATAATTCGATGCATATTTACCATATTTTTTGCAGTTGGCAATAGTTAAAAACCTGCCCTAGGCTGTAGATATAGGCAGGAGATAAAGAGTACGAACCACACCGGGAGTTATGTGTTAAAGCACATGTCGAATCGCCGCTACAGACCTTTTGTCTAGAAATTAAAGTGAAAAGGGCAGATTGTCATAACCTGCATCAGTTGTAATTGGATCGTGCATATGTCATGGTACTTCCCAAATCCTCAGGGTATTAAAGCGACAATACAGGGTCTACTATCAGGACTTAGACACAATCTTTCCTTAATATTTTGTATGATGTTACCATTGAGT
Organism: Hanleya hanleyi; assembly: GCA_036873755.1. Taxonomy (NCBI): domain Eukaryota; kingdom Metazoa; phylum Mollusca; class Polyplacophora; order Lepidopleurida; family Hanleyidae; genus Hanleya; species Hanleya hanleyi. The sequence continues at coordinate 62,159 of JAVTVY010022521.1, read as the reverse complement.
CAGTTTTGATAGATTTTTGTGATGTTTCTTCCAAAACTGATGTCTGAATGATTATATACTATTGAAGAATGCCTCTCAGGGACTCCTGGTCAAGCAAGCCAAGCCAAACATACAGAGGTCTCCATTTCGTGATGCTCGAATCTCTTGCTACTAAAATGTAGATCTGAGGTCAAAGGAGAGTGTTCAGCTCAAAATACAGTAAAGTATCAACATTCACAAAAAAAAATCTTATAAACTCTCCCTGAAGTTTAAAACGAATGATACGACGGAATGAACAATCGCTGACCCACCCAAAATAACTGTTTAATCATGCCTGTGCGAATTAGTTAACTTTTCATGCATGTGTGAGCCAAGTTTGGGAGGGGGGGAATTTGGCTTAATGTCACACTCAAGTTTGTTTCACTCATATGGTGACAGTCAGTTTGGTTGGTGGAGGAAGCCGGAGTACCCGGAGAGAACCACCGCCCTTCGGCAAGTAACTGACAAACTTTCACACATGGACCAGCTGGGCTCGAACCCGTGCCGGTTCAGCGGTGTGAGGCCAAGTTTGTGGTTCTTAGGCACAATCATTCTTGAGATATCGCGTTGAGAATGAAAGACAGACATATGTATGTGATGACGATACCACAAAGTCAATCCATGACCAGATGCATGTGTGATGTAACTTTGGAGTTCCTCGGGATAGTCCTTCTTGAGATATGGTGTTAAGAAAACGGACACAAACCGAGGGACAAACTTAGGGGTCACGTCCAACCCATCGAGGCGGTTTCTCGATAAACGAGTAAAACTGTTTAATATCTCTTCTCGAAGGGTCCCGATTTATCTCTATCGATTGTTGTCCCGGTTTTCTCTCGAAGCAGAAGACCATCTCGATCCTCCTCGAAATAACTCCACATCTTCGAGAATGGAATCGAGATGCCGTCAAATGAAAGTTTGAGCCATTCGGAAGGCGTAGGTTCCTTATAATTATATATGCGCTGTGGCAGCGAGATTAATTGGGCGAGTATATATGCATTTAAACACGGATAATGAATTAGATTGCACCTGAATCATTTAATATTATTTTGTTATTTTGCTAGAGATGTGTAGTGGCATACTTGCCCTGACAGCGCAATTTCTCTGCACGACATGAATGGAAAGAAAGATACATCACCAATTAAAAATGTATAAATTGGCTCAGCTGTATAGAATTTGAATCACTTTATGAGATACGTCGAGGAACTGCGAATTGAAATAAATTCTGCAAGTCTAGAAATGACACTAGAAGAATAATTATTCCAAGAAAACTGTGGACGATCATACGTAGATACTTCTATGTGAAATTTCATATTCACTAAGCTTGGTAAGATGATATGAGTTAAAATTGCCCCTGTTATATGAAATATGAAATTGGGTGGAGATATATAAACTCTATTATATCCTACCGTGAAAAGCTGGAACAAATTTATAGATTATGCTTTGCTAATCATGCTGTAGTGAAACTCTCAATCAGTCAGTCACATGATTTGGTATTATTTGGCATGCCCAGCAATCTGTAATATATTGTTGTTGTGACTTTTGTTTTCACTCTCTAAAAAGTTGCAGTCCTAGACTTAGCAAAACACAGTATTAAAGTATTACATTTAGCAAATTAGTACATTTTGCAAATCTAGGCTGTCTGAATGAATGGAAAAGTGGTAATACATGTATATACATCAAAATAACAACATTATCGTCAAATAATGGGGCTATGGTACCTGTCCTCCCCTGTGTAACAGTTTCATCTCTCATCAGTCTTCTCCGAAAAGGTTTTATGATTTAAACCCCAGGGTATGCCTCTCCTGAATCATTGATGTTGAACCATAACCTACCTATAAAACATTACGCTAATGGTGGCCAATAATTCTAACCACCAACCCACTTGATGTGTTCCAGTATACATGCTACAACACATGTATTGTGAAGATAGAATAGAGTCTCAACTTTTATCGTTCGATATCGCGTGTTCACTGATTTGACCCCCGGGCCACTGTAATGAAATATTGCAGTCCCCAATTATTTCCAAAGAAAATCTATGCCATTGTCACTTTATTGGTTGTTAAGCATGACCAGTCCTAATCTATGTCGTGAGGCCAAATAATTAAAATAGAAGAGGGATTACATTTTCTTGAGTAAACGTTTCTTTTTATTCGTATACAATTAGTTTGCAATTTAATAATTAGTAATAAATAATTATAGCATCTAACTTGTATGTTTAAAAACTCAAAATCATGCTAAACAACCGATCAAGTGGCTATAGCCTTACTGCCACAATACCGTACTGAGAATTTCCTTGGCCGGTTGTCCCAAGAAACAAGGCTACGGGGAGCAATTTTCAATTACATGCTGGTTTATTCGAGTCGCCAAAATGTGCGTCAATGATGCATTTGGAGTCTGACAAGAGTGGTCCAACCACAACAACGCCTGGATTGGGCTCGTTTATTCAAATGCCCAAGTAAATCTTGCTGCTAAAAACAACCCATGATGAAATGCATAACACTGACAGCTCTTCTCAGATGTTAACATCAGAGAAGGCAGTGACCAATGACATGCATGGAAGTTTGTTTTGGGGCAGCAAGGTTGACTTGACCGCAGATTGAAGCAGGCAACTGACTATAATGCCACAGGTTATCTCTTTTTTGCTCTCTTTTGTGACAAGCATCTGCTATGCGGGTCGATTTTCTATAGTCACGGCTGGTTCGAGGCTACAACTCCACTTCCGGTATTTACGAATGTACTTACGCAAAATGCATATGGAAGAACTATACGGTGACGTTAGTAAAACCGGTGTACACATGTCGTAAATATTTGTGTAAATTCGTCGTATGTTTCAAATCTTGCGTATCTTTCAAATCTTGCGTAGACATGCGAAATTTGATGAAAGCACCATCAGGAGCCAATTATAGTCTTTTGTTTTATTTATTTCAAAGCAAACTATTCGATTAGATAGATAAATATCGAAACGTGAACTACTGGAATAAATATTACATGTGATATCCACAAATGACCACCACTCAAGACATTCTCATTGGACGGTGATCCGAAGCATTTTCAAAGCACTCTCATTCAAGATCAGCACTTTAATATCTATCAGTATATCCAACGGAAAATGTATAGATACGCATGTTCCACCTCTTGGAGATACTATATACGTATCCACTTCGGTACGTATTGACGATGAATTACTTATCTGAGGGCTAAAGAATATTATCAATATGAACGCAAGGAAAAACCACGCGATGTTCGAAGGTATGCATTCGACAACATATGGACACAAGAACACACATCTGGAAATAAACTAACATTCAAACAGACATATCTGGGTTCAGGTGGCCAATCTGTGACGGCCCACTTTCTTGACAGCCATTTTGAATACGCCAACTGTGCTTTGCTCTTAAGTTCTTGATATAAGAATAATAGTTCTTTCGAATTTCACTAAAAATACTTTCGTTTGCGAAAGATATATATTTGTGTCTGTTTTATTAGAAGTGAATCATACAAGCCATGCTCTGTGTACAGTATGCCTTTTTAGTCCGCATGGTCAGTGTGCTTTGCAAGTTTGCGAGAATTTCGATATGTGCCATTGCGCCACTGATTGATTATTTCCTGGTGATAATGGTGTCGCCTACTCTATTAGATTGTTGTAGCAAGTACGTACTCTCTGCTGATGGTGAAAGTGAGTAAAGGGGGTACATGTATATCTGGGGTTGAACACACGAAAAGTAGGACAATTCTAACCTTTGCTGAAAACGAACTATCCAAGTTGTGTTTCATTAGTCGTTGATTTTTCATATGTAGAGGTAGTTGTTTTGTCACCTATCAATTTACGGAATGACACCTGTTTTAGACCAAAACTCAGGAAAACAAATATGCCAATACTGGCGTTCACCAATGTGAAAACATACCACAGACCTTGAACGTTTCCTGCCAGAGCTACAAATCCCAATCCCCAGGTAAACCCGAGAAGTACAGACATCTTCATGTAAATTACTGTTTCATTAATGTCAGATTTTGCAGAATGTCGTGGAATATCCGGCCGGGTACGCAGAGCGTAGATAACCCTAGAGAATAGCAAAGCGTTGATGAAAATAGCCAGTCCAACTGGAAGAACAAATCCTAACGCAACATCGTGTGAAGTCGACAGGAAGCATAGTTTTTCACTTTCTCCGATAGCTCTGTCTGCGTATCCTAGTGATGCCTTGTTGGATGTGGCGTAATGTATTATAATATACACAGCAATAATAACTAGAGGGAGGACCTGAGCGAAAACAAAATACATGCAAAACGATCGGAATTGACGAAGAATTTTCAGAGGATTGGTAAATATACGGAACATGTGAATCGCACAAATAGATTTCCAACAGAACGAGGACAACCAAAAATAATGAATGATTATCCCAAATGTCTGGCACACAGGTATGGAGACTTTGGCCGACGCTCCACACAGAAACATCAGTTGAGCAATGAATAAGTTTATGAATAACATCATATTATTCTTACCCGGCAGTGTCAAGAGGCTTGGGTTAAGCAAATACACAAAAACAGTTATCGCTAAACCAGTCAGAGATAAACTTGTACAGACAATTGTAATTAATACTTCGGTATCATCGAATAGTGTGGCATTTGCATTTACAATCAATGACTGGTTATTTGGCTGACCTGAAAAGTTAGTACATACACGAACGCGTTCGCCATATTTCGTGAACTGACCAGGGGATAGAATCTCTCCGATAGGCTGAACCACGATGTCACCAGATACGCTCTCATGATACTCTGTTTGATTTAGTTCTATTAGATTACATTGCATGAGCTCATTAACCAGAATGTATGCTGATGTGTTATGTTGAAAATTTTCGGGAACCTTCGTGTTCCAGTCCATGTTTCTATATACTGAATTTACTTCGAGGATGGTTTCGTTACTGAAGGCACTTATGTATTCCTTTGGAGATTCGATGGTATCCATTCGATCATCGTGGACGCTTGTGAGCCACTCGGAATCAAAATATATTGTATTGACAGCATCAGTATTGTAATCAGTATCGTAAAACCACCATCCTCGCTTGACGTAATTTACTGCTGCATTCTCTAGCTCGTCTCGAGGTATCATGCCACCGACCAGCAAGGCGAACTGGATGTCGATGCTTCTCACTCTATTCACAGTCTGGCCATCTCTTATTTTAGCAACTGAATATTGGGTCTTTATGTCTATCTGAGAAAAGTCCACACGAGTCCAAGAACGAAGGATGCTACCGTGATTCTTCACGCAGTAATTAAAATAATCAATACCACTTGAAATGTTGGCGAATGGCACGTTTCTTGGTTTCAAAACATAACGCAGAATATAGCCGATACCTTTCGCTGAATCGACGAAGTTCTTACATGTGTGTTCCATCGGAAACTTTCCACGTGGGCAAAATAGCCTGCGACAAGTGTTCTGAAAGAAGATAAGCACGAGAGATAAAAAGACCTTGAACAAGTATTCATATCATGCCCAATTATCTTATAACATTACTGAACTAGTGGACAAATTTCGAGGCAAACCTGCCTACCTACTCAGTAGCCCAGTCTGCACTTACATGTATGTACTACTTGGGTATGTATGTTGTGTAGGGTTCGGAGAGAGCTGAAGATTTTTAGTCGCCAGAAGTCTCACTCGACACCAGCCGCCTTCCAAAATATCTCGCCCCGGTTTGCTCTCACCTTTGGTACTGGTACTACATAGTAACTCTTCACTTTCAATGTGCAGAACTACCTACAAGTTGGTGGGACCGCCATGGGCGCGCGAATAGTCCCGCCTATCGCCAATCTCTTATGGGAGAATTGGAAAACAGACTTATTCCGTTCGCACCACACCAACCTCTGGCTTACCTCAAGTTTACCGACGACATTTTCATGATTTTGCCGCACATTGCACAATCATTACTGCAGCTCATCAACTGTATAAACAATGCACATCCAACCATCAAGTTCACAGCGGTTTACCGTCGCGAATTTTTCTTAGATACGCGTGTTATTTTCGATTCCGCACACCACCAGATTAAATTTGACCTCTACACGAAGCCCACTGATACACACAGATACCTTCACTACACTGGTGACCACCCTTCCAACTGCGGGAAGGCTGGGCCTTATGGACAATTTCTTCACATTCGTAGGAATTGTTCCGATACGCCTGACTTCCTCAAACATGCGGAAGCCATGGTCCGCTTCTACACCATTCGTGGTTACCCTGACAACGTCCTCCAGGAAGATCGTGACCGGGCCCTCACACTGGACAGGCACTCTCCCCTACGCCCGACGCCCACCAATACCACCATTGTCCAACGCATATCTCTTATCTTACCGTTCAGCCAGTACGCCTACCGAATCCACCAATGTATTCGGAATGAATGGTCGATCCTTCAGGCCGCTGAAGCCTGCAGGAATGTGCTTGGAGAGCTCCTCTCCTTGTTTTTCGTCGCAACAGCAATCTTAAAAATATATTTCTCAGAGCCACGATCGCCTATCCCCCACTCAGCAGGGGTATTAGCGGGATGAATTACGCCAATCTGATAACTCCCTGCACCTATCGAAACTGCGCCTTTTGTCCCAAACTGATCAAAGAACGCTTTTTCGTGAGTCGCCACACTAGTTTACGCCATGGAGCCAACCTCATGACCAACTGATGTACACAGAACTTGATCTACCTCATCACGTGCACACAGTGGTCCAAACCATATGTTGGAGAAGCTAAACGAACGTATCTGTGAACATTTCAATGATACACGGAACCGCAATGACAATCTGGCACCAAGACATTCCAGGTCTCTGAGACACTCTGTCAACAGTATCAGCTAATAGATTATTGAAGTACTGAAGCTAGACCCGTCACTAGGCTCCAGCACAACTTAGCGTCGGCAACGCGAAATCTACTGAATATATCAGCTGCAAACAAAAGCTCTAATCGGCTTTTGAAAAGGAATAGACACACATCGTTATTTCCTCTGTTTACTTCAATGTATGTTGTGTAGGACATGTCAATCGACAGCACATTGAAAGTTGATCTGCACATCTTCATATACGACTGCTGGCTACTTACTATTTGATATGACATCTGTATATGTACTTTTCCAAACCGTTGGGCAGTGAATTGTGGTATAAATGGCTGTTATTGGGTCAATGCTCTGGCGCAACTGACGCAGCCACAATCCACCTCTCCGAGGAGGAACAATAATCGAGATATCATCTACGCGCCTATGTGTCTTATACATACCTCGTGGACTTCCTGGACATTTTCATACAAATGATACCGCAATTTTGTTCTACAGCTTCGCATCAAAAGGAATTTAGCTAGGGCATGGTGAGGCTTTTTTCTCGGTAACTTACCATCAATGTCATTTTGTTGGATAACGGTAGTTTGTGTTATAGGTATATTGCTGTTGCATAGCTCAGCATTCATTCCACAACCATGGCTCAGTCATGCCCCTATATACACGCTATAACAATAGCGCCCCATTCATGCTCCAAGCCGTCCCCTGGCCTACCTCAGTCGTATCTTAATTATATCTTAACCATGCCACAACTATGCATTCCTTGCTCTTGTATGGGGACCAGTTTAAACTTCAAATGTCTTTTTTCATAACTCAATCATGCCTCAGCCATGCATTTCCATGCCACATTTTAACAGATAATTGTATCTGGTCATTAAAGGATAATTTCACGAGCGGGCATGCGCCCTTTTTTATACCCAGGCTAAACTATAATGATACTACACCTCAATTCATTTATATTGAACGGCATGCTATTTTTATATGCCTGTTTCCAATGACTTAGATCAAATAAACATTCCAGGAAATTATGAGCCTGCAAATGATTTTGTTGGGGATCTCAATAGCACTCCATCCCACTCACCTTGATGGAGTCGTATACCTGATCACCTCGACATGTGATCGATTCTCCGCCTCTGTTAGTATCGTGGGCTACCTTATTGTGTCTGAAATTGAACAGCACCGAAAAGGGCACCGGCATTAGTATGTCGTCTGAGCGCTGACAAAAAATCTGTTTATATAGACTTTCGCCGTTACAGTAAGCGCAGAACGGATTTTTATAAGCTTTGATGCTCCCGATTATTGTCTCCTGGGTGAAAAATCCACAGGCCAGTTCAATGTCGGGATCATAGTCCTCTGACTTCCACTGTCCAGTCGCATTACATGTTGATATCAGACCTGTGAGCTGAGAACACTGTCGTGGGGTGCTCCATTTCGGTGGCGTGAAATGAACATGACAGTGATCCTCCTCCCGCAAAAGATCCAGTAACTGATCCTGGGTGAAAACTGTGGAGTAGTCCACATACGATTGGCAACTTGAGTCCACTGACCAAGCTGTACCACCGGATAGTCCATTACATTGAACACAGTAGCGATTTCTGTAGTGCAGTTCGGTAACTTCCGAGTAGACAGGTGTATTTCCTTCTATATCCAGTGGATGAATACTTAGGCACATGTCTTTCGTTGAACCTTCTCCTATCTGTGACTTCACTGGGCAACTGTCGATCATGAAATACCTGAGGTAAAATGAATACAAAGTATAGTTTTGTGATATAAACCAACTTATTGTTGATGGTTGAACAATGGATTTCACGAATTAACATTATCTGGGCGAGGAAACAATACTACGCAAAAAGAGGAGCTTTATTCGTCAACTGATTCTCAAAAATATAGAAAGGTAGAGAAAGATATAGTAATGTTTTGAATTTTTGAATTGAATTTATTCACCAAATAAATAATAAATAAATATAAATGACACATTTACAATAATAGTACAGTAATGTTAAATATATATATATATTGGTAGATGATATAATTGGCGGGAATAAAACCCCTAAGGGCTTGTTCTATCCCAAAATAAAATAGCTGTAATACTAAACCTTTCTACTGGGTGAAAATTGGAAAATAAAAACGGTTACGTTAAACATTAAACAATCCTTGCACTGGATGTGAAACAGGTCAGGTCAAGACTCAATAAGATGCGTTTTAAGTTGCGATTTAAACGAGGATGTAGAAGTAATACATTTGATTGAAGGAGGTAGTTTGTTCCACTCTCGAGGTCCTAGTATTCCAAGGCTATAAAAAGAGAGATTAGATCGGTAAATAGGTCTATACAGATTCAAAAGTTGTCCTCTAGTTCGATAACTATGTACATCCGATTGTTTCTTAAAATAGGTCCGAAATATTTGTGGTAGCAATTCAGAATGATGAAAAAAATTGTGAACCATAAGAAGACAGGTATATATATTTAAAGTAGGTAGTTGTAGAATTTTCAAGTCTCTAAATAATGGCAGAGTATGGTCTAATCTTTTCGACAAAGTTATTACTCTCAATGCACGCTTCTGTAACAAATTTAATGGTCTTAGGTGTGTAACATATGTGTTACCCCAGAGAACATTACAATAGCTCAGGTAGGGAAAAATCATCGAATAATATAATATATATAGGGTTTTCCTGTTTAACGAATTTCGTATGTGATTCAAAATCCCAATGTTCCTTGATACTTTGTTACATATATAATTGATGTGATTTCTCCAATTTAACTGATCATTAAAATAAACCCCTAAGAATTTAAAATGATGAACTAATTCTATTTCTGTACCAGAGACAATTAAATGTGGTATATTGTTTGACGACCTGTGATTATTGGGTTTTATTAACATAAATTTAGTTTTTTTTACGTTCAATGATAAACGATTGCAACAAAACCAAATAAATAACTTCTGCAATTCCTCAGACATAACGTTAAAAGCATTATTGAGATCTTTTGAAGAGAATACAACACTAGTGTCATCTGCGAACAAAATAATTTTCAGCAAATCTGTCACAGTATCTATATCATTTATATAGAGAAGAAAAAGAATTGGCCCTAAGATTGACCCCTGGGGAACTCCATGGGTAATGGGCATAGACATGGACGAGATCCCGTTGTATATCACTGTTTGTGATCTTTCGGACAAATAACTACGGAACCAATTATTTGATGAATCTCGAAAGCCATAATGGTCTAATTTAGAGAGTAAAATTGATGGTTAACGGTATCGAAAGCTTTGGATAGGTCTGAAAAAGAAACTATGCTATAATATTTGGATTCTTTCGCCGAAATGAGTGAGTCGTATAAAGAACAGGCTGCCAAAGATGTCGAATGATTTGCTCTAAATCCAAATTGGTCTTTAGAGATAATTCCATGTGTATCTAATAAATCGATCATTTTGGTGACCGCGAGTTTTTCTAGTATTTTAGAGAAACAAGGCAGAACAGATATTGGTCTGTAGTTTGAGAGAATCGAAGAGTCATCAGATTTAAATATAGGAATTACCTTTGCGATTTTCAGTAAATCTGGGACAATTCCGGTAGCAAAGGATGAATTAATAATAGAAGAAAGGGGTGCAGAAATGTATTCAGATACTGATTTCACTATTGACATTCGTATGCCATCTAAACCAGGGGCTGCTGATTTTAGTTCCATTATAGTTCGTTTTACTTCGTCGGGGCTCACAGGAAGCTATACTGAATTCCAAACGAATTTGAGTCCTCTAAAGAAAGCTTATCAACCTGTGCAGCCACATCTCCATACTATGAATGTCGATTAGCTAGAATGGGCTTAGGTTCTCAAATACGCTGCAACGGGTGCCTCAACTCCCCATCTCTTTTTCATCGTCCTATGCCGCTTCCCCCCCCCCCCCCACATAAACATTTCCAGCCAAACATCAATAAACCAATACCCCTTTTCCATTTATGTGCGGGAATATTAATGCAGACATGGACTAGTTTATTACCTACTCCTTACTGATATTTTTCGCCATACATTGCGTTACCGGAATCGAATCTACTGGTTCCTACATTTGCAACCCTTTGTGACAAGTTATCCACATATCAAATTTAAGAGAATCTATTAAGCCGTTCTCATTTCAATTTCCAGATGGAAACTTTCAAGATGACATACGTGGATGAAACGAAATCTAAAGTGGCATATGGCATCAAAGTATGCACATAACATACTTGTCTAACACAAACGCTGTGGGCGATATATGTATATGGTCACCGCTCGACGGGTTGTCCGCGAGAACTGTCAGTGCATTATGAGTAGATGTCATAGCCCTTTTGTATAAATAGTGGCCTCAATACAAACGAGGAATTGATTGAAATTGTAGTTTAAGGGCCGCTTCCCATTCGGATTTCGCGGCCCATCAACTCAATGTTTTATTTGACTTTCGCGGTACATTACTTTGTTTATTGAATATCTTTTCCAGCGCTAAGTTAATAAATAAATAAATAAATAAATAGGTAGATAATAAATAACAATGAGAGATTAGTAGGAGATATAAATAGAGGTAAATAAGAATCGCTATATGTACAAGTTCGTAAGTCTCTTTCTGTTTTGTTTTTTTTGGTAAGTTTTTCTGGTAATTGTGAGTTCATTGTAATCGCGTGTATGATTCCTTTGTCTTGGTACCCCTTTGTACACACAAAGCCGTCCATAAAAAACTGGGAGAACCATGGGCGACTTCAGGATTTTTCTGATCGACTTTTCTAGCGGCACTCATGGGAACGGGTGGGTTCTTCCAGAAATCTGTGCTGATTTTTCAATCAAAAAACGAGGAATACTAAATGTATAATGAACACACATTTACCAATCAAAAACTAACCGACGAACTTGCGCATAGACAATTATTCTCTTCCATGTATATCTCCCTCCGCGCACTCCTTGCTATTTATTTATTTAATTATCTATTACTTTATTTTAAAATACAGCGCTTGTAACCATCTTAAATAAACTAAGAAAACATAGAGTTGATGGGCAGCGAAATCCGTATGGAAGCGGCCCTTAAACTACAATTTCAATCAATCAATCACACTGATCGCACCGATTTCATTTATTCACTGGTCACATAGAGTGCTAAACGATTTATAATGGTATTTACTCGTTATCAAAATTAGACAAGATCAAATAAAACATTTACTATCAAATGTATTTGGTACAGTACAAAAGAAGGCCTAAAATAAAATACTTATTGTGGAATAGATACTAAGACTTATTAGGCTTCACGGGCATAGGGACAAAACGTACATGTCGTAAGACCGAAAATGAAATAAACGACGGTGATCTGTAGACATTTCTGTGAATATATGTTTTGGATAATTGACTTAGGAAACCGGAAAAGTACATAATATTCCATCTGTTGGCCTACGCTTTGTGGCAAGTAATACAATCGATGCAAGCAGGCGATTTCCTGGTTAGTGTATAACCAGTTACATTCAGTAAGTAAGTTATTCTCATCACCTTAGATACAAAGGTACAGAGTAATACAATATAAATCAGAAACCGTGTATTTACAGTGACGGGGAATTTAAATTCCCCAGGCAGGCACCGTAGTCTACCGTTACATAGCAATTCTGTCTATATAATATATTTTGCACTTCTTTTTCAGTATTTCACAATTTTACTTTGTATTGATTTCTTTTTATTGTTCACTAAACATGACATTTTGAACGTATCTGTATTATTACAGTATTTTCTGGGTAATTTTTTTTTATATTTTTTTTATTTTTTCTCAAAAAAGGAAGCAATTATGTGGTTACATTTTTCAATATTGTAAAAGCACAATCACAACAGAGGAAACTCGTATCGAAATCGAATTAATATCATGCAGTATTGGGTAGAATAAGACGTATACGTACACACACAAAAATAAATAATATGCAACAAGAAATATTCACAAAGAATCGGTTAAAAAAAAAAAAAAAAAAAAAAAAAAAAAAAAAAAAAAAAAAAAAAACGGTGGTACTCGACAAGTATGTTCCTATGGGCAACTTCGTGCAGCTACATTTTTGGTAGAGCCATAAAATTTGTTATTTCTAAGCCCGAGAGGCGTCAGCGTCGTTCTCTATGACCTCATTTAGAACACACCATTTCTCTTTAAAAGTTTCTTCATTCATATTACATTTATATATCATTTTTTCTATATCAAAAGTGTATTTAATAATGTTTCTTAGTTGGTGGAAAGTCGGTCTGGTATTCGAATATCTACAATTATAAATATGCTGTTTTGCTATTAATATTAAATGATTGAATAATTTGTATTTCAATGGTAGTCCAAACATAATAGTTTCCTCATTCAACACCAGGCCGAGTTTGCACGAACGAAGCACCCAATTTCTCAGTTCTTGCCATATAATTCTAACCTTAGTACAGTATAAGAATAAGTGTTCAATAGTTTCCTCCTCATCTTTACAGAATGTACATTTTGAATCGTCAGAAATTTTCATTTGTACTAATAATCGATTTGTTACCAGGATTCTATGTATAATCTTAAATTGAAAGTTCCACATTTTGGTCTCCATTGTACATGATTTTGCCATTAAGTATCGTTCGTGCCATTTGTTTTCATTGTAATTAGCATGTATATGAACATTAAGATTTCGATCCCATTTCTCATGTACTTTAGGGGCCAGGCTGTCTGGAGTTATAACCTTACAGATCTCACGACAGCCTCGTTCCGCTTTCAATAGTAACTGAACACTCTTTGGGTACGGCGGAGAGAGCAAGTCGTTTTGATTTGGTCGATTTTTAGCAAGGTATGTTTTCCATTCTTTAGGAATGTTTCGTAGTAGTCTGACATAATCAAGAAACGTCGCTTTCAGATTATATTTTAGTTTTAGCTGTTCAAAACTGTGGAATATACCATCTTCGTCCAGTAGGTCTTTTATACAGATAATTTTTCTGTCGTAACATTGTTGGATACACAGCTTTTTGTCTTTAAAATGGATATTATTCCAAAGCGGCTCGTGTAAGATATCCTGATGATTATTTCTAATGTTTATTCTTTTACAATACTGGATCCACGCTACAATTACGTCATTCCAAAAGGGGTTTCTTGTATTTTTCATATCCTTTTGTAGTGCACCCCCCAATGTCGCAAATCTCAAGGGGTCTGAATATATACAGAAGAAATTCTCCCACTTGTAATGATTTTTTAACATTCTTCTGATCCATGTAATTTTTAGCGCCATTGTGAAAGTTTCAACATCTACCATTCTCACCCCTCCTTTGTTGTATTCCTGTATTATAGTCCTCCTTTTAATTTTGTCTGTTTTCCCATTCCATATAAAACTGTAAAAAAAATTATTCAATTTTGCTAGATATTCTTTTGGCGGTGATGGAAGATTGGACAAGATGTGGGTTACTTTCGATAAAGCTAAACTCTTTATGACCGTTATTTTCCCAAATATTGTAAGGTTTCTTTTTCTCCAAATATTTAACATGAGCTCAGTTTTATTGATTTTTTCTTGTAAATTTATTTCATGTATATTAACTAATGATGTAGTATATTTCACTCCTAAAATTGTGAATGAGCCAACATTCCAGTTCAGCCTGGCCCCCTTGTATAACACCGTGCCCTGGTTTGCAAGAGGGCCCAACGCAATTGCTTCTGTTTTGTCCGCATTTATTTTCAGTCCAGATATTTTTTTGAAAAATTCTAGAACTGCCAGGGTCTCTTGGAGTGAACTTTCACTTCCATCCATTAGGACTTGCGTGTCGTCTGCGTACTGACTCAACTTGTACTCAATACCATTTATTTTGATCCCTTTAATTTTTGGGTTTTGTCTAATTATAATACCCAATATCTCTGCACATATAATGAAAAGGTAAGGTGAGAGGGGTCCCCTTGTCTGCAGCCTCTTTGTATATGTAAAAATGTAGACAGAAAACCATTTTGTAGTATACACGATTTTGCTTCGTTATAAAATAGTCGAACCCACCTTTGGATAGAGTTCCCAAAGCCAAAAAAGTCCAGACATTCCATAATAAAATCATGGGAGACTGTATCGAACGCCTTTTCAAAATCTATAAGCATAAGTATTCCTGGAATATCGCGTTCTTTAGTTTCAAAAAGTGTGTCGTAAATTATACGAACATTTTCTCCAATAAAACGACCCTTAACAAAACCTTTCTGGTCTTCGTTTATTATGGTTTGAAGTACTGATTTTAATCTATTAGCTATACAAGCTGACATCATTTTGTATGTAGTATTCAATAAGGAAATAGGCCTCCAGTTTTTCAAGTATTGTCTATTTTTGTTCGGCTTCGGTAGACAGACTATCACCCCCTGTTTTTGTGTAATGGAAAGTTCCCCTGATTCGTACCCTTCGTTAATAGATTGGAGAATTAAGTACCCCAATTCCTTCCAGAAAAATTTGAAAAACTCTACTGTGTACCCGTCTAGTCCTGGGCTCTTATTGTTGGGCATTTTCAAAACTGTTTGCTTTAATTCGTCATAAGTTATTTGGCCTTCTAATTCTTCCTTTTTCTTATTATCCAATAGTGGTACTTTTGTTATATCAATCGTTTCTTTCCAATTTAGATTCTCCCTTTGTTTTACTCTGTACATGTCTTCGTAAAACTTTTTCTGTTCATTGATGATTTCTGCACTGTCTGTGGTTGTCTCACCCGCTGTCCAATATCAATTTATTTATGAGCTTGTCTGTGTAATTTCTGTTTTCTAAATTACAAAAATAACTAGTTGGGTTTTCACCATTTTCGATCCACCTTGCTCGGGCCCTCGTCATGATTCCCTTAATTTTATCTTTTCTAACTTCTTCCAGTTTGTCCCTTGTTTTTTGGAGCTCTTCGATCTTATCTTTGGGTAAATTATCCAGCCGTTTTTGAATTTCCAGTTCCAATGTAGTTATTTGTTCTTCTAACTCCGATTCGTTTTTAATGGCTGATTTCTTTTTCCAAGACGAATATGAAATTGTTTTTCCTCTCACTTCCATTAAAAAGGTGTCCATAAAAAGTTGATTTGATATCTGAAATTGGAGTTGGGATCGTGGTAGATCTTTTAGCTCATATCGATTATAAGGGGTGGCTGCATATTCCTCAATACATTTTTCTAAGGTATCTTCTACGAGTTTTACACAGCACTTGTCAGAAAGAAGACTTGACTTGCGTTAAATTTCCAATACCCTCTCCCTTTATTAGTTTTCGTTTTTGAAATATATAAATTAATAATTGAGTGATCTGTTCTATATCCACTGAGAATATCTGTCTCCATGGTCATATTAGCTATATCTCTGGATACAAGGAACCAGTCTAGTCTTCCTTGTTTTCTTTGTGATTTCTGCCTCCAAGTAAAGCGTCCGTTTCGTGTTGCGTTCTCCAAATATCATATAGCTCCAGTGTTTCCATTGCTTCTAATACTACTTTTCGAGCATTCTGATTATTCAAATTTTTGTAATTATCACAGTCCAATTTAAATTCTTGGACTAAATTCCAATCCCCTCCTAAAATAATTGATTCTGTCTCTTTGTTCTTAATTTTTTCGAAAAGTTGTTTATAAAAGTTTGGGTCGTCATTATTGGGCCCGTATACATTGACTAATAGTTTATTTGTTTCGTTGGTGGTTAATTCTGCCAAAATGTAGTTGCCATGGGGGTCCCTCTCTACCCTATCTATTGTAAATCCAAAGTTGTTATTAAACAATATAGCAACTCCTCGAGAATTGGATCTATATGGTGCAACAA
This sequence comes from Hanleya hanleyi, assembly GCA_036873755.1. Lineage (NCBI taxonomy): Eukaryota > Metazoa > Mollusca > Polyplacophora > Lepidopleurida > Hanleyidae > Hanleya > Hanleya hanleyi. The sequence goes on along the minus strand of JAVTVY010022521.1, from coordinate 45,591 downwards.
TGCCTTGGAGTCCCCATTCGGAAATAAATTGGCCCATATTCTTTTCGGCAACATGAATATCTTGCAGAAAAATGATAGATGGACCCTGGCAATTCATAGATATAATTTTAATACTTTCAACCATGGTCTACTTCAATATGCCAACCGACAATTTTTGTATAAATTGATGCCCCATACCATATAATACATTTCAATGTTTGCGATGTACCACCAAAATAAACAACATAAACGAGAAACATATAATGGTTAAAAATACTCAAAATAGTAAAACACATTCTAACTTCTCGGCAAAGTGTCCAGCTTCTATGGAAAATCTTTACTTGGGTTCTTAAAAATGAACAGATTGTGTGATGTATGTGTGTTGTATTCAGGTGTATATTGATGGCGCGTTGGAGATAATCAATATCACCGCGTCGGTCTCTCAAGGTTTTCGTGTCCTCTTATATCCTTGATATTAATGGACGAGTAGAGAGCGCGCTTCGTGCTAGTATTTTCCTTCACATGCGTAAAAGTAATATCACGCTGTACTGAAGACTATTGAGAACGTAGTTTGGACGCTGTACATGAGCCCGTCACCTAATGTGTGGGCCCGGTGTGCCTGCGAAAATCGCACGGGCGAAACAACTGTATTCATAGCCGTGTTGGCTCTATTCCTCGCAGGTCTTTTGTCTTTTTAAAAAGCCACGAAGAAACCGAAAATTCAGACGCCCTGTCAGTTAGTTACTGTTGGTTTCATTCACGGAGATTACTCGAGGTACAGTGGCCAGAGTACACGTGACATTCCCGTGCATAGATGTAACTTTCACCGGTTTACACAGTCGCTCAATTGTACAGTATAATTTTTCTAGGCATTTTTTTTTTATTGGTCGCACTACACTGCCAGAAAACTTTTTCAACATCTATGAAACACAAGATAGTTTTCGAAAAAGGTGAAATGTATATTGCGGGGTTTAGTCAACTGTCTCATTTTGAACAATCAAGGAAAGCAGATAGTGCCACAATAATTATTTCAGCAATCAAAATATATAACATCTGAAATTTACATTTGTCTAACTTTTGCATGAATTGTCATATATTTTTGCCCAACAGTACATATACATGTATATAGTACTTTTTTCGATTTTGTTGACATATCTGCCATTCTGTCCTTCAGTAAGCTGTTCAATATATAGTTCCGATATTCACTTCAAATCCCAATAATGTGCTTTCTAACAAACAGAAAATTAGTAATTTTCAGCGTCACACGATTCATTAGTTTGTAACAATGTTATTTACAGTCCTGGTCATTCTTCCGAGCCCAGTCGCTGTCCCTCCAGGGTTCCCACTCTTTCCCAACTCCCTTCTTGACTTGTAGCACAACATTTAATCCCACCAGCTTCACCTGCGTCTTGTACCCCAGATCGCGACGAATTTCATACGCTTTTTTGTTGAGTTCCGATCGCTTTGCTTTAAGATCGTCGGGGAGATCTGTACGAATGACCACCTTCGTGCCTTTCAAATTCGGAGCTGATTTCAACACTTCCCCGCGGTCGTCAAATGACACAAATACCACAACAATGGGGGGCGGGGGGACCTGTCCGTCAGAAACACGAGGTTTTAGAGGGAATTTACTTGGTATACGGTGAACAGCCGTAAACGGCATTGCGCGAACGTGTTCTCTCTGTATTTTGAGCTGATCTACTAATAGCTCGCGTATGATTTTATCTGTGTTTTCGTCTATTTCTGGGTAATAATTCCTCTCGTACCGTTCTAAAATATGGACATACAAGCAAGTAATGAAATTCGTCACATATGACATTTAAATTACAATTTTTGCAAACTCTCTCGTTTATATCTAGATTATTAAATCGTCCAATATGTATCTGTAATCGTAAGTTCCCTGCTCGAAATTGACACATTTTAATAGCTTGGTTAAATGGTAGATTGGCTAAAGAGCTCTCTTTTCGATCATGTCTTTCCACTGTCGATATAACATATATTCATTGCTGTCATTTAATTTACCTCTCTATTCCTGTAAATACTGGTCTTGTAGACGTCGTTTAACAGCAGAATATAACCAATTAATACTCGGAAAACATTGATTATCTCAAATGTTACTAAAGCCACAGGAGTCAAATATACCTATAACAAAGTGTAACCACTTGCAAGTGTATCTTTTTGCATTAAATATATCTAACCTGAATTTGTAAACATTTGCAGACAATTTATTTTTAACATCTAATATCAGTTTACACCAAAATTGCGCGATACGGAGCTTAATTTTGATAATAATTGGATATCTCCCCGTTTCTCCATAGACAATTACATTGGGAGTATTCTTTTTCAATTTCAATACAAATTTATAATATTGGAGTTGCAAATGTTCGATGAGGTCTACGTTCTCAAACCCTCATATTTCGCTCCCATATGTCAATATCTGTACAACAACATTTCTATATATATTTCCAAGAGAGCCTTCAAGTATCTACATCTTTTAGTCACAGCAAACATAGCCTTGCGAGCTTGATCAACTAAGTACTTTCGACATTTGTAAAAATTACCGTTATATGAGAATAACACGCCTAAATACTTAAACGTGTCTACGATTTCAATATCATTTCTATTTCATTTGAAACTGAATTTGTTGCTCGAAAATTTTCTCTTACTGAATATAATTACTTTAGTCTTGGGTACATTAATTTTAAGCTTACACAATATTCACACATATTATCAAACGATAGCTGCAATCCTTGCGCACTATCAGAGACAATAGTCGTGTCATCTGCATACAATATAATCAATAACTTAAAAAATACATCACATCTGTTTTGATCCTCATTATTATTGAAAATATTCACATTTGTTGAAACACGGCTGAGCATAAACTCTGATAGATCATTTAAATAAATTGAAAATAAAAATTGCGACAAGCTTTCACTTTGGCGTACACCACAATCGCTGCTGAAAAAATCTGATATACTACCATTTTTCATAACACATGGCTTGATTCCATTATATATATTTTGAATAACTCTTAATATCTTACCATATATACCGGATTCGCGTCGTTTGAGTCATAAGCCTGATTTCCACACTAAGTCGAATGCATTCTCAAAATCGACAAATGCACAATATAACTTCTTATTCTGTGAGAAACATAAATCTTCTATTGACTTCAAAGGGAATATATGGTCGCCTGTATAGAGATATTCCACAATAACTACGGGCTAACTTGGGGTCGATTTTGTTTTTGTATACAGGTGTTATTCGCCCAAGTAACCAATTATTTGGAATTTCACCAGAATTTAACACCATATTAAACATCCCGGTAAAAATCTGGAGCATTACAGGTATAAACTAGCTTTAATATGCTTGTTTTTAGTCCATCAATTCCCGGTGACTGATCGGTCCAGAGATTATATAGAGCTTCTTCTAATTCTTCCTCCGTTATTGCCTCATTTAGAAATTCTATATCGCCAGTCGCATCCGGGCCAGCGTTACCATTCGGCACATTATGAGATTCTGTTGCATCTGTGTTACTTCCTAATTTTAAGAAATGATCAAATAAAGCATTTAATGTCATTGGACAAACTTTATCAACCTTGCCTTCGTTCAATATATTTTTGGATGGCATTTTGAATAATTTTCTTATATATCTTTCTCGACTCTAATAGATTGTTCTCATCTGACTTTTGCTTACTAAATTTTCTTCTAACCCTTCGATATTTACCCCGAGTTTGCCTGCACTCGTGATTAAACCATGGTTTATTGTTTTGTTCGCGTTTGTTTCTTCTGTTTTTTTTTATGCCCATTGAATTGAATACACGCTTTTTAACATTTCTTCAAGTTTTGAGCTAATATTCTCCACATTTGCATTTTTCGATTTCATTTCATCCATTATTTCACAATTTCGTCTGTATTAAACCTATTTACAAAGTCTTCTATTTTATCGGGAGTCCATTTACTTGACTTGAGTTTATCCGCCGCTAATGGGAGGGTTGTGACACCGACTGAAAGAGGTTCCATCACTGCAGGGCGATGACAGACACCGATTCCAACATGAATACGAGAATGTACATCAGATAAAAACATATTAAAATCCGATATATCAAAACTCCTTATATGACTCATCAACAACGGGTCTCCAATTACATAGTCTACAACTATAGAATATTTACATGTCGTTTTACCGAACATTTTGTCATTTCCACATCTTCCATTGAATATAAGTATATATCCTGACTTTTGCACATTTCCAATAACCTATAACCATAGGTGTTGAGCCTATGTGTATTCCGAGAATGACGCTTCAAGTCAAACCCCATTTCTTCAATTTTCCATTCTGGTTCCAAGTCATCCATTCCTACCTGCTCACGTATAGTCTCACGTATAGTCGTCCATTGTACTGGTATATGCATTTAAGTCTCCTAATAAGCATAAATATAATTGTCATTGCTTTAAATATTTTCAAAAATAACGTTTCTATGACATCAAACATATCTATACTAGAGTATCTTGATCTCTCTGGGAGAACCTATATGGCGCCACATAACAAATTTTCATCTAAGCCTGTTAGTGCTTTGTTAACCACAGAAATACATCATTTGTGATTGGCTGGATATTGACAAATTTTAACAATTCTAATTTCACACATACACCTATACCTCCAGATCGATAATTTGTGACTGCCTTTCTATTGTTTAAAAATTTGTAGCCACAGACCTGCAATTTGTCATTTAATATATCTAAATCTAAATCATCTGTTTTAGTCTCTACCACAGCGAAAATGTCAAAATTTGACATAGTATCCGTGAAATCATCGTAGTTCAACCTGTTTTCAAATACGCACACATTTAATAGACCGATGTTCAATACGCTGTTCAAATGAGTTCCTCGCATGCTATAAAAGAATAGTCATTGTCTCCAATGTTAGTGTTCATGTGAATAGTTTTTTTGTTCATTTCACAATTGTCCAGGTATGCGAGCTGGTCTCTCGCCAGGCACGTCCTAGCGTCGCTCACTTCACAATATACAAACGACCAGCCGGTTAATCGGCTGTCAGCGGTGACGCGATTATCCGATTATTTTCCACACCTTTAAAAGTAATCATGACGGGGAATTAAAAAATATAAATTCAAACCTAACACTACACTATTTAGAATTGGAATTTCCATTTTGTTCAAAAGAAGGAAGATCTAATTTCGAATATTGAATTTGGGTAATAAAAGAAATGGCCGTTTTCTTCAGCCAGGAAAGTTCGGTATACTTAATAGGTAAATTTCTTTATTTATTGAAATCAATCTATTATAGGATCCGAAAGTTGGCATGGTCATTCTGAATTATGTAAAAAAAAGCAGTAACTCAGTTTTCCAAATGTCGTACTTGTTGCTGAGATATTGAAGCTAAAATTGTGACCATCGCATTTTATCCACTTTTATGCAACTAAAAAAAAAAACATGAACATGGATGAGATGACACTGAACCAATGATAGAGAGGCCAATATGAGCAAATGCGGAGGTAATATAGAAATAAAACGTAAAGAGCTAGGTCAAAGCAACATGTGATGGCAATCAGCTAATCTGCCCCTATACCATTTTGAAAAAAACATTGATATATAGAAAACACTTCAGCGTGCTGAAAAAGTGTATCATTTCGCAAAAGCCCCCAAAGGGATTTTCAAAGAAGTTTCACGGGACGTACGTATATGCCCATGACTGGCAACCGAGAATAGTAATGATCGTCCTCTCTCAGCACATGCAGGGTACCTACATATCACCCTGAGCACACCGGTTCTCCTTAGATCACCGAAGTTACGCAGCGTTGAGTTCGGTCAATACTTGGATGGGTGACCGGGTGCTGTACTGGCTGAGCTGATCAGTGTCCAGGATAATAGGAACTGTGGACACTCGTGTTCTGGCACATGTAGTCACCGTCATGATATGACTGAATTTTTTTTTTGAAAATGACGTTAAATCCTACTCACTCTTCACGTTTGCTAAAAAAGGCATATAATTATAAACAAACCTTTTTGGAGAGGAATCTTTTTCCTGTATGAACGCCTCTGAAACACATGCGAACTCTGTGCTTGGCTCTTCTGGTGCTTTGTTGAAAAATATATCCAGACAGCAGTCTCCATAACGGAAGCACTCGTCGTCGCATCGGCATTCCGCACACTCGGCCATCCCACAATCTGCGGCATCTAAGGAGGCATTACAGACATGATTATCACAGATAAGATTATTCCATCTCACCATACTCAGGAAGAGATCGGTACCACCCCGGAATTCCGGAAGACAGTATGGACAAGGAAGAGCCTCCGAGCTATCGGGTTGGAAAACCGTGTCGGGAACTAACGTGGGAACTAGTGCTGACACACTGACTGACTCGTCGGAAGACTTCAGTGATAATGGAGACGAGTAACTTCGAGAGTCATTGAGGAAATGATTAATGTATGTCGGAGGCGTACCGTTCATCGACTGAGATTCGGCATCTTTACCGAATTTTACACCGGGAATATTTGAGCTAAGGTATCTTGTTGCATTAAATAACGCCGCGTGGTTTTTATCTGAATTATCACAAAGGCGCATCTTATATGATATCAGAAGAACAAAACTAACCCTGAACGCGGAGAGCGAAAATATCAACGGCATTCTTTTGATAAGTGTAAGCTCTGTCGGTGAAGTCGCGGTCACATATGAATGAACATACCCAAATCCCGCAGTTACATAATGATGACATACGAATGAACATAACTGTAGCTAAATTGGCTTTATATCAGATCATTATGGCATGAAAATAAAAAAATAAATCAATGTCACAATAAAGCACAGAAGCCGGTATTGTGCCCATTATATTAGGAGTCGGTGAATTTTTGGAAGCGAGTAAACCAATGTTATCTTGATCAACAGTTACAATTCCCCCTGGACTAAATGGTTAATATAGTATTCATTGCGTATATATCATAATCATATTCCACTGAAAGTTTGTTAGCGCAGTGGTGCTGAACAATAGTCTGGTGTGTTAATTTCCCCGGGTAATTTGTAATGTAATGAAAATTGCTTTGGGCCGATTATCATTGATGAACCATTGACAGCAAGTTTGTTGACATTAACAGCACGAGACTCACCTTTTCTCAATTAACGCGATTACTGAAAATCCTCCTTGTCCCCAGATTAAATGTGTCATCCCTACAGGAGACAAATCCCCAAACAATATATTATCATTACCAGACTTTGGTTAAAGAACAGCCACAATAACTCGTGTCCATATCTGCTTACACTTCTGATGTATTTATTCCTACGAAGTAGGCTACAGATCGCAAATTGTCCGGTAATGAGTGAGTCAGTGAGGCAGTCAGTCAGTCAGTCAGTCCATCCGAATCCTTTCGTCGGCAAAATAAAGAGAACCGATGACATTAGAACCTTGAATTTTGGCATGAACGTGCATTAGGGCATTGTAACCAACAAGTCCTGAGCTGACCGAATTCTGATGAAAATTTGATTGATAATTATTTTTTTCATTATTTATTGATGGCTCAGCGAGTGCACTGTCATGCCCATCGGGAACCCTTGGTTGTAAGTTTCACTGTTTATATAACACAGTACAAAATCTGGTGGGATATGCCATCCGTAATTGTTTTTATGAAATAGGAAATGCTAATTTTCCATCATTTGTTAGTGCATTTATCTACACTGCTATTACCAACTTGCCAGCCTCAATACACACAATTCAGTATATTGTTATAGATATAAACTGTGGCCTTTAACGTGTATCCTATTTCACATCCAAACATTTCATCACAGACCACATCAGGCTTCAAATTCAGGTCAAATTGCCCACTGGTGGTGAAATATCCTACATCAACCAATTAAATCAGCCTGGTGCAATAACCCAGCAGAAGAAAGAAAGATGTGGTATCATTCTTCAGATTAGTCTGTGTGAGCAATAATGATAAAAGTTTACTGAGGGTGAAACAAAGCCATGACGGCATGTTTAAAGGGTCTTAATTTATTTTCTTTGGGTAGAATTTAACTAGATAAAGTAACTTTGATCATGAAGTGAAAATATGAGCACATACTTTGAGTTTGTTTGTACCTCTTGAATATTGACTATATATCACACTGGGATATAATTTAAACAAAAAATTACAAAATATGTCTAAATTTTTCTTGTCATTTCAAATCTTGATCCATTTTGATTCCTTGATTAGGGGATACAGAATCACTGCCACGGAGTGTGTTGGTGTGTCACAGCAATGCAATTCCGATTCACACAACGAAGCTGAGGTGGTTTAATGTTTATCAATGAAGAAAATCACCGTTCAACCGTCATAGAATATAATGTGAAACAAGAAAACCGGAATAGTACATTCATCAGATTGCCGATACCCAAAATGTGTTGTTTCATATATCTAGATAACAACGTGGTGTAGAGACGCTATTTATTCGTCTTTGTACCGGTTATGCTCAGGAGAATGACATAGAATCATTATTATCTTGCGCAGAGAAGGTACTGGTCTTGAGTTGAATTACCGTAAACTACATAAATGCTACCTTTCTACTATAGTACTATATATATAAATTTGTGGTATTGTTGGGAAAATAATGCGATTCATGAAGTTGTTTTGATCCTGGACAAGGGCACTGAAAACCATTAAAGAGATGTAAATGTATTTTCACACGTAAAGCTTGAAATCTACTGAACTTTTTATTATTCAATCTGTTTCCTTTAGTTAACAAATTGTAGAATTAAATCGGCAATCGTTATTTATTTTTGGAATGAAGGCGCATTAGGATTCTGTTACCAACAAGTTCTAAGCTGACCTACTTTTGATGAAAATTTCTGGTGATTTTTGATGAAAATCTCTGGCGATTCTGACTTGGGCGGTGCCCATCTTAACATAGGCAGGATTTCAACTGGGGGTGGGGATTTCCAAGAGTTCAATTCGCGTTCGAGTCCTAATGTCTACTCTACTTCGTAGGTCCTGTGACGTTAGTCACACTGCTCATGTTTTAGAATAGATAACAAATTCAAACATTTTCTGAAAGAAATTGCTACTTTTTCCGACCACCTCCACTAATAAACTGAAACTATACTAGATACCCAGACTGCATTAACACGGTGCCATATTGATCAATCTGAAACTTATCTTTTAATTTTTATTTCAACATAGCAAATCGGCCAAATTGGAAGTATTTTTCTAGATAATCCGTTTGAGAAAATCTGACGAAGAAAGACAACCCATAAAAAGTATTGATCGCAGTGTCTTTCTATTAGTTGGAGCGATATGCAAGCGGTTGGAAAAATTGACGTCTGGTGACTAAAAAGCAACCATATGACTCTACAGGAAAGTACGACACCGAACATTCAGACCCGAGAATACGGTGGATTCTCGGACGTAGCTTTAGTATCTCAGCCGCGCTTTTATTGCAGCTGTTCATGTCGAAACTATGAAGTATCCGCACGACCACTAGCGCCGGCTTAACCCTACCTGGCTTGGGGGGGGGGGTCACATTCCGCCCCCTCCCCCGTGTTGGTTTTTTGCTCCTCTCTCCGGAACGGCACACAATTGAGAGGTGAAACTTCGTGACTTTTTAGATTATCATATTGGGGTCAGTTTGAGCCTATTTGCATAACCCCCCCCCCCCTTCGAGGATCATGAGCAATTTAACATGGCGGTCGTGTTAGGGTACCGGAAAGGTGATGTTTCGCAAAAATTCAGCATGTTGATTCAACGCGGTTCCTAGTATCTTGAAAACACACCCCGAGATTCGTATCCCTCCCTTCCACCATTAACCCTCCGGTACGACAAAAAATGGCGAGCTGAAACTCCGTGACCTCATAGATTATCCCGAGCAGAGGATCATGAGTAAATGTAAAATGGCGGCCAGAAAAGTGGCGTTTTCGTCATATTTCTTCAAAATGTTTGCTTTTCTGTATGGAAAAGTCGGTAAAACCTATTTTATTTCATGTCAGATTATTATTTACTCATTTATCATGCAGTTTTTGCGAGGAAAAAAAATCGAAAATTTTGATCGAAAAGTCGTCCAAAAATGCTCTTTTTGAAAATGACGTCACAATGGTGGCCATCTTGGATTTTTCACATTTTTTTGTAGAAAAAGATATAGTGTGGTAACTTTCAGCCTTCTAGCCTTAGCGATAGCGAAAATATATGGGGAGGGGGAAGGGGGGAGACACTTTCCGCCCTCTCACAGGTTGCGGGACATCCCGTATATTACATGTATTAATGATTGTGTCCGATTACAAGAGGATATGACGAATGTGTATAATTGGTGTATAGATTGGAAATTAATTTTAAATATCCTCAAATGTATTGCTATTTCTTACACGAATAAGAGAACATCTGTGTACCATGATTATGACATTAATGGATCTGCTCTTGTTCGGAAGGACCGGGTGACCGATCTCGGTGTTATTTTAACAAGTAACTTAAATTTTAAATCTCACATATCGCACGTTGTTAACAAAACATTCAGAATGCTCGGATTTATAAAACGCACTTGTTCATCTTTTTCCGACACACTATCCCTCATTTCTTTATATAAAGCACACGTACGGCCACATCTTGAATATTGTTCTGTTGTGTGGTCTCCGTGGCAAAAGGGAAACTGTTATATGATTGAGCGTGTCCAGCGTAAATTTGTAAAATTTCTATGTTTTAAATCTGGCATGCCGTACGATCGTGAAGAATATTCGCACTATTGTCATGTTTTTAACCTACCTCAGCTGGGCCAAAGAAGGACTTTTTTAGATCTTATTTTTTTTCATAAATGTGCTAACTCTTTTTATGACTGCCCAGCCATCGTAACGAAACTGAATTTTCATGCCCCAACTAAGGTCTTACGTAATTTTGCATATTTTAGAAATAGCAAGCATCGAACAAATGTCTTAAAATTTTCTCCTATCCAGAGATGCATGCACAGTTTTAATGAATTATTTTCCTGTTCTGATAGTACAGATCTGGATCTTTTTGCTCCAGTTCAATCTTGTAAGCACTCATTGCGTACTATTTTATATAACTAATTTTAAATTATCTCCTAGTGATTGTTTTGTCAATTTTACACAGATTTTTATCTTAAATTCTACACGTGTTTTATGTTATTTCCTATAGATCTTTTACCGTTAATCTCTTAACTTGCTTATAATATCGTCTTAGTTTTACATGTGCTATCATATTGTATGTTTTGTGAATTTATCTACCGTCTGTGATATATGCTTATGTATAATGTTATAACCTATATGTATATTATTATTATTATTTATTTTTTTTCTTCTTTTCTTAATTTGTTGTTTTAATATTTGCATATATAGTCTTTAGTTTAATCTTAGTTTACGGAGCCTGTAAATGGGTCCTCTGGGCCCGTTGGTCATCCTTGAAAATAAATAAAAATAAATAAATCCCAAATCGCCCAGGCCAGATAGGGTTAAGCGGAGATAAATACGCTAGCTCTGGAGCTGTGATGACAGATCAGCTCAAACAACTCATCTGATGTTACTGGATGAGCATCATGGACGTCTGATGAAGTAAACGCCTTAACATGGGGTAACCTGGTAAATGCAAGAAACCTAGAAAAACTAACCTGTAAATGTCCGACGTCGTGCGGCTTAAATTTCCCACCGAAACAATAAACCTAACACGGTACTGTCGAGTGACATGTACAGAGGGCGGGCCTCGGGGACTAACAGTCCAACAGAACAGTTACCAACAGTAACCGGGTAACCGTGTTGTCTCTCGACCTGCGACCGTCAACATGAGACCATAACGACGATCCTCAGGTAACAAGATTGTGAACAATTAACACTATCAGTCCCTGGATTTGTGGGACATATGCAGGTCTGTGTGGAGGAGACATTCCGCCCCCTTTCTAATATTGTTCTTACCCCCTGAGCTAGGGGACGGAAATTTGCTATGTTTGCTGGCACACTATGCTCTTGGATCAAGCTCTACCTGAAAATGTTGGCTGCTATGATGACGTCACATGTTTTACAATAGCGCTGTTTTGGTAGATTTTCTGTCAGATTTTTAAAATAATTTTTGTATATATGTGATTTTCTTAGCGAAATTGCATGATAAATTAATAAATAAAAGTCTGATGTGAAATAAAATAGTTTCTCCCTTTATCCAAAGGAAATGGCTGTCGGCAGTTTGCATCTACTCATGATCATCTGATCGGGGGGTTATTATGCAATAGACTTGAAATGACCCCGATCTGATAAGCCACACATTCCCGGAGTATCAGCTCCTAAGTTTGTGTCGTTCCGGACATCACGCACACTCAAACGCTGGATCCCATTCATACCCTCTCCGTCGCAATAGACATGTTGCTTGCAAATATTTTAACCCTACCAGTCCTGGGGGGAATCCGCCCCCTCCCTCCCAAACTTTCTGTGCTATTTCCGGAATGACAAAAAATGGAGAGCTGAAACTCCGTGACTTTATAGTTTATCATATTTGGGTGATTTCGAGCCTATTTGCATAACCCCCTGAGCAGAGGATCATGGGTAAATTCAAGATGGCGTCCAAGTGTGGTATCACAAAAGTGATGTTTTCGTCATGTTTCTTCAAAATTTCTTATTTTCCGCGATGAAAAGTGGGCAAAAACTATTTTATTTCACATTACATTAATTTTTACTAATTTATCACGCAGTTTTTGAGGGAAATTGCATAAGTAACAAATTTGAAAAATCTGACCAAAAAATTGACCAAAAAATGCTGTTTTTGAAAAAGACGTCACTGTGACAAATATAGCATTCCGTGATTGGTTCTTTGAGCTATCTAAAGATTATGCATATGAGGAGACCGTTTGCTTCAAATATTCCTGGATGAGCACAAAATTAAGCGAAAATGAGTCGGTTTAGTGGTTTGCAAAAGTTAGTGCAAAAACATTCATCTTGAGGGACGCGGTAGATAACAACATTGAGGAACACTGGAAAGACGTTATGGAGAAACTTAACTCAGAGGACCTTCCGAAATTTTGACCGTTCATTGAGAAAAGATCAGTCCAAAAGAACATGTATATATATCATTCAACCCATACGCGTGCACACGGTACTCTGGTAGTAGAAGATACAGATATACTGCAAGAGAGAGTTAATACATACGCGTTTTCCCCACAATATCACACCGATATACCTATATACTTTACAGACTTTACAATCAGTTAATTCAGTTGCATGTATTTTGGTTAAACGCACAAAGATTTTTCCAACTGGTCATTTCAGGCATGCATTTTCTCATACTGATGAAAGGAGTAATTTCGTTGTCATTCGGCGGAATTACTAGAATTTGCCATCAGACAGCATGTATATCTTGGTGTTTTGCCTGAAATGTCAAGGAATACACTAACACTATCACGACAAATCCGAATAATTTCCATGCACGAGACTCAATCAAGCAGCACTATACCATTGTGGGCAATATGTATTAAAGCTAATTATGTTACTGATAAAAATTAGTAATTAGTAATTCAGATAGGTTGCATGACAGTCTCGGAGATTGATAACGTTCCATACACCCTGGAGATAACCCGAATAACGGGTGTATTATCCCTCAAACAATTTTTATCTTGTAGCAAAATATGGATCCCCTTTCGGTTAGGAAATGATTTGCATTTTCACTAAACCCTTTTTATCAAAACCGGTATGAATCTGCTTTCGTTTGGAACTCAAAGCAGATTTTTGTAAAGATAACACTTTTGCAGTATTAAATTAAAACACTGATGAATGGGTGAAAGTGTTCAATGTCATGATCGATCGAGGTGAGAGGTGAGAGGCAATACGTGTTATATGTGACCCATGAATGGCAGGAGTAAACAGTAACCAATCACAATCCAGATATTGAATACTAGTTTTATTGTGTATACATTCTGTTTACATTCCTTTAGGAAAGCGAATTGACAAGGCATTTGACTTGATCGATAGCCAATCAGTTTACCGTCGCCCAGAAATTGTAGCTACCATTAGGGCTCATTAACAATTAATGGTATCCTGGGGCAAATGCATGGGTAAATTCGTGCAAGGTTAATTCCGAGAAAATCCATTTACTGCAGTCGCATTAACTTTTCATAGTCACTAATGGTCTATCTGTGGAAATAACTGGAGCGATAGAGAGATTATCCTTAATGAACTGAAAACAACAGCGTTATTCCGGTTTGAAGTTTACTTAGTTTGATAAAGAGTTAGGTACAGGGATGAACTTAATTGGTATCGACTCCCGGATACTCTCGGTACCGGAAATATATACATTATCTATACTTGGCAATAGTCTTGGTAAAACGAATATCTCACTTACATTCATGGGATGTTGAATCGATAAACACATTCAGAGGGAACTGAGAGCCAATAAATCACACACCAGCCTTCTCTTGGTCGAGTTATTTCCCTTCACACGTAGTTTGTATCTGTGTAGTTCACTAAAAAGTAGTCCTACTCTGAAACTGAATAAAATTTATCTATCCACTCGGAAATATTGTAATGGACCGCGGATATTCAATATGGTTGTCGGACTAGACGACTGACGTTAGGTGTCTTTTAGTCAGTATTTGTCTATTAAATGGAGTAAGCAATACTCACAATACATTTCTTGCTTAATCAACACCATTCATGTGAACTATAAGTATAGCCTAATCCATACAGGTTCCATTTCTCTTGCCCCAATAGACGAATATAGGTACAGGAAACTTCCGTTAAGTTCGAACCCCGCTGGTGCATGTGTAAAAGTTTGCCTGTTACCTGCCCAGTTACTCCGGCTTCCTCCACCATCCAAATTGGCTGTCACCATATCAGTGAAACAACCTTGAGTATGACATTAAACCAAATCTCCCACCCCGTTCAATAAGTAACAGAGGCCGTCGTTCGTATTTCAAGTAATTATTTTATTCCCGAAAATAAGCTTGATATAATAAATACAGGGGCCATTAGTTTATACGCGGACAGTTTAAATATTTATTATACATGTAGTTTACATAACCTAATGAAAGTCATTTAATTCGATCACGTGGCTGTTCAGTATCATTGGTGTATTGGACGGCAACAACTGTATTGGGCTGCTTGTAACACCTATATCGAACAGTTCGAGGAACACGCATTGGGCTTCCGTAAAGGGAAGCCAACTCTGCTTCGCTTAATTAATGTCGTCTGCCACTACCTTTTTCCATTGTTGTACATGTAACTCTTGTTATTTCATGTGAAATAAATAGGTAATTAAACAATGTTGAGTCCAATATGATTTATATTGTACTCGTCTGTTGAAAGTTGAATACCAGTAATGAACTCGTCCAATAGGGATTTTTAACACAACGTGGACTCGTAGGCCTACAATATAAATCCATGTTACAGTCAACATTTATAATAACCTCATAATATTCTCATTAATAGAGTAGTAGTTCACAAATTTCTTTGGAATATATTCTTATTTTCAATTAAGAAAAACGTCACTACGGGTCATTCCAGACTCCGACTAGTCCATCAGACATGTCACCACCAGGCCAAATATGGCTACGCGGAACATAGCGCCACCGATTTTCTAAACGAAATACGTTCCTGGCTCACGCTTGACGTGTCAGTGTGTTTGCCTCGTTCACCCCATTTTTAATTAAGAGGACATTTGATAAAAGTGAAACAGATTGCCATGCCTTCGTTCTTGAAAAGCGGCAGTGATTTGGGGAGGGGATATCAATCCATTTCCGATTGGGCTTCACTTGAAAAAAGTCCGGCTACATGAAGGACATATCGTCAACTATTTTTCATTATGTTTGAAGAAAAAATCTCCTCTTGTTCAATAAAATACATAGTAGTTGATCTCAGAATTTCCTGCACAAACCGGTTTACTAAAGGTACATGATGATTTTGTGATGTGAAGTAACTGTGAAGATACTAAGGCTACGTCCGAGAATCCACCGTATTTTCGGGTCTGAATGTTAGATGTCGACGAATACTTTCCTATAGAGTCATATGGTTGCTTTTAGTCGCCAGACGTCGTCAATGTTCCCCACCTGTTGCACATCGCTCCAATTTATTACCTGTATATGGTAGGATTCTGCTGGTGGACTGTTAGTCTCCGAGGCCCGCCCTCTGTACATGCCACTCGACAAATATATGTAAGTTTATTGTTTTGGTTGAAAATTTAAGCCGTAAGACGTCGGACATTACAGGCTAGTATTTCTAGGTTTCTTGCCTGTACCAGGTTACCCCATGTTAAGGTGTTTACTCCATCAGACGTCCATGGTGCTCATCCATTAACATAAGATAAGTTGTTTGAGCTGATCTGTCATCACAGCGCCCGAGCTAGCGTATCTAATTCCGATTAAACCGGTGCCAGGGGCCGTGTGGATATGGAAGGCCAAATGTCCAAATAATCAGAAACTCACAGTTATTGAATCGAAAACCTAAGTTTTCAAACAGAAAACTTAAGTTATCAAAGAGAAAACCATGGTTTTCGAATCGAAAACTTAAGTTTACGGTCGAAAACCTAGGTTATCTACCACATAACCCCGAGTTTCTCTTTTCCTAACCTCGAGTTTCTATTTCTCAACACCGAAAATCACAGTTGTCACTAGAAAACTTAAGTTATCAAACCGAAAACCTAGGTTTTCGAATTGATAACTTAAGTTTACGGTCGAAAACCCCGAGTTTCTCTTTTATTGGACACTTTCTATTCGATAACCTAGGTTTTCGAATTGATGGTTGTCGTGAAGTGAAACTCGACTTTCTAACTTAGAGTTTCGATATCCGGGTACTGTTGGTTTCACGCCCTTTCCCGCATGCTGATTGATTAAAACGTCAGACGGAATCACAAAATCAACATGTATTCAACAAAAGGATAACTGAGATTAATTATTCAGTGTGGACTATCCTGTATGTCCGAGCCTAGTTTATACAAGCATTATCAAAGACTGAGCATTGATACTCAGAACAATAGTTTAATAGCTATATATATATGCTGCAGACTGAATTGAGGGAAATAATCTAGTTGAAATTCAGCTATCCGGTCATGCTGACTGACCGACATAAGACAGGTCAATGTAATTCACACCAGCAAAGCACATTCAGTGATATGTAGATAGCTACTTTGGCAAATACTTCGGTGACACACAAGCTGTCTCTGGGTCGAGAGCGATTACTACAGGCATACGGTGTATGTTATATGTATGTGAGCAGTTTGATTCCGTATAATTAATTTCGCCACGTGGTTCTCTCTGCATTTTTGATTAGTCAACAATCGGAAAAGACGCCAGACCCAAAGTACCCGGATATCGAAACTCTAAGTTAGAAAGTCGAGTTTCACTTCACGACAACCACCAATTCGAAAACCTAGGTTATCGAATAGAAAGTGTCCAATAAAAGAGAAAGTCGGGGTTGTCTGCTAGATAACTTAGGTTTTCGACCGTAAACTTAAGTTATCAATTCGAAAACCTAGGTTTTCGGTTCGATAACTTAAGTTTTCTAATCACAACTGTGATTTTCGGTGTTGAAAAATAGAAACTCGAAGTTAAGGAAAGAGAAACTCGGGGTTGTGTGGTAGATAACCTAGGTTTTCGACCGTAAACCTAAGTTTTCGATTCGAAAACCATGGTTTTCTGTTTGATAACTTAAGTTTTCTGTTTGAAAACTTAGGTTTTCGATTCAATAACTGTGAGTTTCTCATTATTTGGACATTTGGCCTTCCATATGTGGATACATCGTAGTCTCCACATGAAGAGTTGCAATAAAAGCGCGGCTGAGATACTAAGGCTACGTCCGAGAATCCACCGTACTCTCGGGTCTGAATGTTAGGCGTCAACGAATACTTTCCTGTAGAGTCATGTGGTTGCTTTTTAGTCGCCAGACGTCGTCACTTTGTCCCACCTCTTGCACATCGCTCCAATTTATTACCTGTATGTGGTAGGATTCTGCTGGCGGACTGTTAGTCTCCGAGGTCCGCCCTCTGTACATGCCACTCGGCCATGCCCTCCTTGTTCCCCCCGCTGATTCACATCGCATATTTTGCGCCTCTTAATGGGGCGCTCTGCACAGGCCAACCACCAATGACCAATGAATATTACTCTTTTTTTTTCAGCTAAGCCCTGGACGAACCACTGGGCATTTATTAAACAGTTAACCACGTTTTTACACGATATGCCCTTACAATGCCACGTGGTCAGGGGTTATCACTCTTACGGAAGAGCCTTGACAATATGAGTTGTCTCCCTTTTCAAACGTTCATATGTCGTTAACGGCAAAACTAACAATAAACGGACGGCAAAACAGCTCTAATTACGTTAATTTCTGAGTTAAGAGCGAACAGATTTTTGTATAACTTCCTCCATTGTTTAGTAAGGTTCGTCAACTGATTGCAAACATTTGTTCACTGATACCTTCAAATAATTCACAAATAAATCCCTGTAATGCTGTTAATATCCCACTGATAAGACCACGCTGTATCGTCATGAGTATATAAGGAGATCAAGCTGCCTAGAATGGTAACGTAAAAACACCATTCAATTGTTTCAGATTTTGAATTGAATGTTGACTGATAAAGACGGAGAAAAGTTCCTTTGAGAGATGCGGTAAGAGAGCGTGTAGCTGTCAAAATATTGGCATGGCTTCCACATTACGCGAGAGTCGTGATCTCACTATCATGAAGGCATGACGTAATTTCGATCACGTGAGTTACTTAGCCAATCGTGTTTAGTATGAGGAATCTGGTTATCTCCGAGCTATTACGGCACGGTGATTGGGTAACCAGATAAAGCGCCCCCTTACGGCCAAGAGACGCGAACTTGGCGATGTGAATCAGCGGGGGAAACAATGAGAGTAGGGACGTCAGTGATACAAGCTGAATAGTATGAGCGTAGGTTACCCCATGTTGAGGCGTTTACTCCATCAGTCGTCCTTGATGCTCATCCATTAACATTAGATGAGTTGTTTGAGCTGATCTGTCATCACAACTCCCGAGCTAGCGTATCTAATTTCGTTTAAGCCGGTGCTAGGGGCCGTGTGGATACTTCATAATCTCCACATCAACAGTTGCAATAAAACGCGGCTTAGATACTAAGGCTACGTCCGAGAATCCAGTTGCATCTTGCATATCTTGCATATCGCTCCAATTTATTATCTGTATATGGCAGTATTGTGCTGGTGGACTGTTAGTCCCCAAGGCCCGCCCTCTGTACATGTCACTCGACAAATACATGTAGGTTTATTGTTTTGGTTGGAAATTTAAACCGTACGACGTCGGACATTACAGGCTAGTTTTTCTAGGTTTCTTGCATTTACCAGGTTACCCCATGTTAAGGCGTTTACTCCAACAGTCGTCCTTGATGCTCATCCATTAACATAAGATGAGTTTTTTTTAGCTGTTCTGTCATCAAAGCTCCCGAGCTAGAGTATCTAATTACGCTTAAGCCGGTGCTAGGGGCCGTGTGGATACTTCATAGTCTCCAAGTCAACAGCTGCAATAAAAGCGCGACTGAGATACAACGGTTACGTTCGAGAATCCACCGTATTCTCGGGTCTGAATGCTAGTTGTCAACGAATACATTCCTTTAGAGTCATATGGTTGCTTTTTAGTCGCCAGACGCCGACAATTTTCCCCACCTCTTGCATATTGCTCCAATTTATTACCTGTATATGATAGGATTGTGCTGGTGGACTGTTACATGTAGTTCCCGAGGCCCGCCCTCTGTACATGTCACTCGAAAAATATACGTAGGTTTATTGTTTTGATTGGAAATTTAAGCCGTACGACGTCGGACATTACAGGCTAGTTTTTCTAGGTTTCTTGCATTTACCAGGTTACCCCATGTTAAGGCGTTTACTCCATCAGTCGTCCTTGATGCTCATCCATTAACATCAGATGAGTTGTTTGAGCTGATCTGTCATCACAGCTCTCGAGCTAGCGTATCTAATTACGCTTAAGCCGGTGCTAGGGTCCGTGTGGATAATTCATAGTCTCCACATGAACAGTTACAATAAAAGCGCGACTGAGATACTAAGGCTACGTCCGAGAATCCACCGTTTTCTCGGGTCTGAATGTTAGGTGTCAACGAATGCTTTCCTGTAGAGTCATATGGTGGCTTTTTAGTCGTCAGACGTCGTCATTTTTCCCCACCTCTTGCATATCGCTCCAATTCATGTGACGATGCATGGTTAGTTTATCTCCCGGACCCATTCCAAGCTGCAATAGTCTAATGATCGAATAATGCAGGCCTCGAGGGGAGGCATTTCGGCTCCATAATATATTGTTCTTATCTCTTGAGTTACGGGACGGAAACTGACCACACTAAAGCTTTACCAGAAAATATAACATGTGTTACTCTATGCAAGGCAAATGCAAACAGGTTCGGGCAAAATGCCCCCGCCGCCAGTCGTTGTAGGTTTAAGAATATATTCTTGTTTTCAATTAAGAAAAACGCCACCACGAGTCATTCCAGACTCCGACTAGTCCATCAGATATGTCACCACCGGGCCAAATATGGCTACGAGAAACATAGCGCCATCGATGTTCTATCCGAAATACGTTTCTCGCTCACTCTTGACGGCGTTTTCAAAGTGACAAGCCTCGAGGGGAGGCATTTCGGCTCCAATATATTGTTCTTATCTCTTGAGCTACTGGATGGAAACTGACCACACTATTAAGCATTACCGCCAGTCTTGGTAGGTTTAAGAAACACTTTGATTGAAATATAAATACCCTCAGATTATTCCATTCCGTGACTATCTTTCCACCTTCCCCTGTTCAACTTTTGACTTGGTGAATCCTTTGCTGCAGATATATTCTAAACCTTGAGAACACCACAGCCGTGGTATTTTGAAAGCTCAATTAATTATGCTCAAATCGTTTTCGTATAAGCCTGACAGTTAAAAAAAACTAGACATTCCGTGAACACCATAACTTTTCTCGTTATATGTTTAAATTCCAGTGATTTAACCCTGTGTGGTCTTAGCGATTTGGGACCTGTTCGGGACAGGAGATAAGGCATATCCCCCCACACACACTTTGTTATGCCTTGGACTAGGAGACTGAAATTTTCCACACTTTACCCTTGTGTCAAGCTCTACTGGAAACATCCAAAATGGCTCCTTTGAGGACTTCCCAGTGACGTCATTTCTTAAGCAGGCATGTTTTGGACGATTTTTTCGGTAAGATATTTCGATTTTTTATTTATTTATGTGTTTTCTTCGAAAGAACTGCATGCTAAATTAACAAATAATAATCTGATTTGAAATAAAATAGCTTTTGCCCACTTTTCCAAGATGGAAAGTAGGAATTTGGAAGAAAAATGACGAAAACATTTTTCTGGTACCACATATGGTTGCTAGTTCAATTTAGCCATGATACTCTGCAAGGAGGGATACGCAAATCTGCTAAAAAATGACCCCAATATGATTATCTACCAAGTCACGAACTATCAGCTCTCAAATTTGTGTTGTTCCGAAGACAACACCCCCTCCCCCCGACTTCGTAGGGTTAATGAAATATCTGGGTACATTTTCCACAAAGTCCGTCAAACGACTTTCATCTTTTGCGTTCATGACGAAATTAAAATTTACGATGCTTCTATCCTTTTTTCGGGTCATGTATCATTGAAAAAATGACGGGGGCCTTCTCTCGTCGACTTTACGACAAAAGAGAGGATTATAATTTCAACATCGTAAGCTGTCCCTCTCTGGACAGTAATATACCAGAGGGACCTGCCCATGGCGTTTACATATCTCGCCTACACTGAAAAAAGAGGTAACATGTTTAACGTTTCATTTTGAGATGGGTAACATGTTAGATGCTTCATAATGCTACATGTTTCACCCTATTTTTCCACAAAGACGTAACGATGCAACTATTTGAGGGTTGTAACATGTTTCACTCGCGTTGCCGTCTCACTATAACGGTCAGAAAAGCTGTTTGAAACATCAACGCTGAAACACGTACAACCGAGTTGCAAGACGACATGTGTCAAGAAAAGCGGAGAACAAAGGGGTCTGATGCATGGAATTAGATACACAGTTCTAACCGTATCTCGAAAATGCATTGCGACAGAGAGCTTTAGCAATTTGCAAACAAAGATATGATTACCACTGGCTTCCAAATATTCATTTCTGATCTTTAACGACCCGGAAGGTATTGTGGATTAATAGACTGAGCATTTTAATTGAATTATTTCCAAAACAATTTAATTCAACCAGGCTTAGGGTATTTGAGGCCTGCCCAGGCGCCATTTCACTCAACCCCTCTCCTTCCAAATATGTCTTTGCTCATTGAGATAGAGATTTGAAACTTCTCACAACATAAGCTCAACTAAAAGTGTGAAAAAGAAAAAAAATGAATAAATTTACTAGATGGCTTCACAGTTACGTCATATTCCAAATATGCATTTTTAGCCGACTTTTCGGTAAGATTTTCCCAGCCCAAATTTTGACTCTTCACTGGAACCCTACATGGCCGACATTTTGAATTTAGTATTCGCTCAAACCATATGGGCATATTACGACACACCAACAAAATACATAGCAATGTTACCAGCAAAAAGATACACTTATGGGACACTAATAGTACATTCAGTATTTTGAATTGTGAATGTGCAGCGCATCAGGAGATGAGTCAACACGATTGCTTACGTCATTACAGCCTTGGACGGGATTCGGCCTTAGTGGCACATATAAACCAGAAGGAGACAGAATGAACATTATTTATGGGAATATTGAATAGTGTTTAGTGTGAACAATGTTTCTAATTCATTCCACAATGTGATCACTGTTGCAAAACTCGAGACGAATCCAGCCCTCCAGCTCTGATTTTAATAATCATCTGCGATCCGTATTCCATACCCCAAAATGGAATGGAATTTCAGCCGCCCCGGAACAGAAATAGTTAATCGCGAGTAGCATGTCAGGAAAAACAACAAAGGAAGTATCAATCAGCAATTCCATATTTGTAGGCCTAAGTAATATGGTACACATGTTCAGAAATGTTTCCAGTGTGCCGGATTAGAGCTGGGATACAATATGGGATAATACTTTATCACAGATTAGACAATGTCGTGTCAACGGACCAATATGACAAGTTGAGTAAATTATCGTTTGGGTGTGAATCAGTGATATACATGAATCGAACCTTGAGCACATTATTGTTATATGAACAATTTTCACTCTATGGTAACGGGGTTCACATCAGTAATTCAGATGTACCGATCATGCAGCTGTTTGAAATCATTATTAGGTTTGAGTTAACCTGAGGAGCAGTCAATTTTATGTGTTTCAGTATATGGTTCTTGTTGGTTAATACATCTTCCTGAGTTTGACTTCCATTGAATATAAGAGAATAAAACTTGATGCATGTTGATTTTCGATGAATGTTTTCATTTCAGTGCCGGTATCATGCACATGCAGTCTGACACTCTCCTGAAACACGTAATGGGATGTAGACTATTTTGAAATACCTCCAAGTTTGAGACATGTACAGATCCATTTCACTTGTGACATGTCTCAAAAGTTGGGACAAAGTCATGTTTGGGCTTAGACGTTTCATTTTGAAACATGTAGTCGGCTCTCACATGTTGCAGCTTGAGACATGTATACACAACATGTTTCAAAATGCAGGACGTCACATTTTTCAAACGAACACGTGCTTAATGAAGACATGTCTCATATTAAGACATCATTAACGCATGTGAAAAAGACACGTGTTTCAATTGGAAACATGAAGCCGTTTTAATATGAAACATATACGTACTCACATGTCCCA
Source organism: Hanleya hanleyi (assembly GCA_036873755.1). Taxonomy (NCBI): domain Eukaryota; kingdom Metazoa; phylum Mollusca; class Polyplacophora; order Lepidopleurida; family Hanleyidae; genus Hanleya; species Hanleya hanleyi. The sequence goes on along the minus strand of JAVTVY010022521.1, from coordinate 21,871 downwards.
AAAGTTGAGACAAAATCATGTTTCATTTTGAGAGGTTAAACATGTCACCAATTATTACAGTGTAGTAGCCTTTACTAGATCCTGTGTTAAATGTGACGATTTTAATCAACGTCACAAAACATTATTGCAGAAACTTGTAAAACAGGGCTATATCATGAAGCGCCTCCACTCGAAGTTTATCAAGTTTGGCGATACATATCGCATGCTGATAGCAAAATATGAGCGTAGCGGGCAAGATCTATGACGCTATGTTTCGTAACTTGTGTCAGATTCCGCTTTACCCGGAACTAGGGGACGTATGAACCTATGTATTTCAAGCTCCTCATAGTGTTCATATGAAGAGTCACAATCAAAGCGTGACTGAGATACAGCATAATCTAGATAACAACTTTACGACATATATCATATGAATTAAGAAATCAATGATCAGCGATACGGATTGATATTTTTGGAACAACATGATGTCTTGCTGGCATCATTGAAAACTGTTTATCGCTTCTGTCTTGCAGGAAATTAGCCTAGTTTTATGTATACTATTATTTTATCCTTTTCATTTGGTGCTAATATTGTTATATGAATTAGATCTCTGGATTATGGACGCGGAAATTCTATAATGGACGACGACTGAATATTGAATGACGGACTAGACGCTTGTATTTTACAAACCAAGAGCAGATAATATTTTCCTATCTAATGTGATATATTAAAAAATATATATATGCACTTTCCCCAAACATAATGATTGTTTCTCTTTGACCGTTTTCCGATAATTAACATTTTATTCATCTTTGCAGTAGTGAATTTTTTCCCGACTTAAAACGGAAGGTTAACGGTTACGAACTTTAGTCGACTGCTCTCTTCGAACCCCAGACGTGTTTACCTAACGCACATGAACTGAAAATAGTAGTCTGTCCTAAGCCAGATTTCTGATAGTCTCACTCCAATGACTTAAGTTCCTTTTAAATCCGAATGGTGCTCGCAGAGGAAAAACTGGTTGAGATGAACACAAAACAAAGTTGACTATTCGTTCCAAATAGCCAGGGTAGCTTGATATGTAATGTGTTATGTTGCTTGGGTGAGTTGAGAGTCTGCATAGCCCCCCACCCCCCCTCCTCTTCCTCCAACCCCACCAACACACACTCCACTTCACCGGCCAAATGGTTATGCTGGTCTTAGGATGATAATGAGCTGAATGCCGGAACTTTCTTCAATACTGAAGAATATAGACTACCCCAACCCCACCTGCGAGCATTGATAAGAAGAGCATGGTGATTCCCTAATCTTATAGACCCCTTGATCATGTTGATGGTCATGCGTTCATGTGATCAGACATGTTCATTGACTGAGATGAGAAGAGTGTATACCTGTGTTGAAGAGGAGACATTGCGCCCATATGTTTGCGAAAAAGATATTGTATTCCTATCTCTGAGAGGAGGATATTGTATACCTATGTCTGAGAGGAGGATATATTATACCTGTGCCTGAGAGGAGAACAATTTATACCTGTGCCTGAGAGGAAGATATTGTATACCTTTGTTTGAGAGGAGGATACTAAAATACTATGTCTGAGAGGAGAATGTTGTTCCCTTATGGAAGGAAAACAACATATATCCATATTTGAGAGGACAGTTTATTCCTGTGTCTGAGAGGAGGATATTTTATCCCTGTGTCTGAGTGGAGGATACCATAATCATATGTCTGAGAGGAGGATATTGATTGCTCATGTCTGAGAGGAGGATATTGTACACCTGTGTCTCAGAGGAAAACATTGTATACCTATACCTGTGAGGAGGGCAGTGTATCCCTATGTCCGAGAGGAGAATATTTTATCCGTATGTCTGAGAGGAAAAAAACATATACCTATGTCTAAGAGGAGAACATTTTATGCTTATATCTAAGAGGACAGTGTATCCCTATGTCTGAGAGGAGGATACTGTATCCCTATCGCAGAGAGGAAAACAACATACGTTTGTCTGAGAGGACATTGTATAACTATATTTGAGAGGAGAACATTGTGTATATTTATCTGAGAGGAGGAAATTGTATATTTGAGAGGACAGTACAAAAAAATTCAGGTTAGAACATATAATCGTAACTGGGTCCTTAAGGATAGCTATCCCGTTAGAGGGTCAAAATTGGTCATTTTTGTTTTATTTCTTCATTCAAATATTCACTATTTTGTCTAACATTTGGTGAAAAAATGAAATCAGAATTCTAAGTAGAAGTGCTTCAATATTAGAATAAAAATTGAGTTTCAGGGGCACTGAAAAAATTAAATACATTGCCTTTTAGGTGGTCCGATATCCAGCTGGGAAGAGATTAACCTTTCCCACTACTGTCTATTGTAAGTCATTTAGAAGCTGTCGGAGTGCCTATTGTATTGTTAATTGACACTCAGACACCCGCCGTGAAGTAATTAGCGAAGGTGTTAACATTTCTCACATGAACAAGTTTTTAAAGTTTAAATTGGATTTTAAAGCACATTTATGAATAAACTTAGTGTAATAGTTATCAAAAATAAATAGGAATTCGAGTAGGTCCCATAAGACAGATAAAAAATGTATTTGACAATATAATTCAAGCAAAAAATTAGGATTAATTCTTCAGATGTTCAGCTGGACACATATTGCTCGATTTCTAGCCTTTCACTTTTTTTCACAAAATCCGAGATTTAAACGTTTATTTCTCTAAAAGTATCCATGCTACGCTTTTGAAATTTAGCATGCTTATTACTTATAAGGTGATCTAGTAAACCCTATCTCACTTTTTGTAAGTTTGGCTTTGTTTTTTAATTATTCAACTTTAAAGACAAATGATCGTAAAATAGTACGTTTTGTTTCAAGTTATTTTAGTACAATTGCTGTAAAAAGAAAACCATACAAAAATTTTAAAAAAATGAGATAAAGTTTACTAGTTCAAGTTGTCTCCTATCAAGGTATACCATCAAAGTTGAAACAAAATCAACAGTTTTCATGAAATTTAAATTGAAAAATGGACGCTATTGTTTTCGTTTGAATTAATTTAAATTGGAATAATTGCTACACAATAGCAGTATCGGTTATATAAATCATATAGATGGAATCCCTACGATATACGCTCTCATAAAATATATAGTTTATTATGGTTATCTTGTATATTTATTGGTACAGAGGACAAATTGTCACGGGGGTACAAAAACTGCCTCTAAGGGGATAGCTATCCTTAAATTTGAATGCATATCAGTAGTCTGTACCCAAAATAGATAAGAACAATAACCAATAACAGCCTATCAAATCTGCAGTCCAAGAAGCAGAATATTACGCCAGTGATTTTCTAATGTTTTTTTGCGAATTGACATTAAATTTTGGGCTCAAAGGGCTTTTCCGCATCAGCTGCCCTGGTGAGTTAAACTGATCATGTATCCTATTTCTTTGTTATATGTATGTTATTGTACATACATATACATGTACTATCATTTTCACCAGATGCTATATTCCAGAACAAAATAATTGAACATTTACAAGAATATTTGCACAGTATATTTGCTGCTAGAGTTATTGGACCATGTCAGATTCTCATGAAAATATGAAGACAACCAAATGGTTGCAACATAATCAGGTGGCTGGGGTGGGACTCTACTACTGGTCATATGCCACACGGCAATTTAGCTGGGAGTCACTGTTAGCACTTTTGTCCACTGCACGACAATTTTTTTTTTTTTTTACAATTTCGTCCCACTGTTAGTTGAATTTTCACCTGTAGGAGGAGCAGGTTCCCTTTCAAAATGACAAATTAGGTAAGTCAAATATGTCAAACATAAATAAACCAATACCCGAGTTCAGCAGCGTAAACATATCCCACAAGAAAAAAACGGCAGTTCCTGGCTAGAGCTACAAACCCATTTACCCAAGAACACCTTTGAACTAGATAAATGGTCTTGTACATCGCGTTGTCATTGGTGTCTGATTTGGTGGAAACCCGCTTTATATTGGGGCTTGTGTGCAGAGCCTATAGACAAGACAGTTACTGTCCGCCTCGTTTCGTTCGGAATTACCACAACAACACATGTGGAATCACCCCGGAGATTTTCGCGAAGCCATATTATATGGCTATAGAATGAGTCTACATAACACAGCTGATAATGGTACACCAAGATTCAGAATAGCGATACACCATACAACAGTATGCCGTTACTGCATCAACGTGTTTTTGCTAAGATGCTAATTTACAACAATTTGTCCAACCAGTCTTGAATAAGAACGCATTGGCAGCCATGGCTGTTTTTGTCTAATGAACGGTCGAGTCTAGAAAATAGTCAGTCTGTCCCATTGCCATTCACAAACGTTTAAGTTTACTGTATCGTGTCCCAGTTGTGTTCGTGTACGTATCAAATTTTGCTTTATTACGGGGCAGTGTTTTTTGTATCCATATAAAACTATACATTTTCTGAAAGCCCTGGATTCAAGAAATTTAGATAAAAAAAACTTTTTTTCTAATTTATTATAAGAATCGATTTTTTTAAAGATAAATGATGTCATTTGGAAAAGTATAGTCCTCAAAATCACGTGCTAATAACTCTCTCAGTTTTCCTCAAACAAACTTGCTTTTTTGGAATAATGAACTTTACCATTTGCATAAAAATAGGTTGCCTCAGTTTTTTTCAGTTAGGGCCTAGAAGTTATTTTATCGTCGTGCAAAGTTGAAAGATTGAAAAAAATCTACAAAAACTGGACCCCTCTCCACTAAATCATAAATAAGTGATGAACAGGGCCGAACTTATAAAATTTGAGGCAACGTTTTGAAGACCTACATGATTGGAATATTGTGTCCGAAGTTCATGTTTGTACATCAAATAACAAGAGAGAAATTAGAATGGGAAAAACACTTTTTGGCGAAAAACTAAACGGAGAAAGCGGCCAAAAAACCAATCAGACTACGAATGGCTTGAGTTTTAAAAAGTCATGCTTTGTTTACTACAATGCACTAAATTTTCAAACTTTCTTATTCCTCGACTTGTAGGTTTGACGGTGTACTCTGGTATAAGACAAAAAATCTAGATTTTGAAGCTTCGACTCGATACAGTAACCTTAATAAAACATTCACATTATCGCTTTTGAATTCCTTTGAAAGGGAGGATGTTAGTGCAAGAATAACACTCATTACCCTGACGTTTGTGGTTGGTTGGTAAATTCAAATAGTTCATATCTGTAATATTCGTGTGCTAATGAGCATGTATATACAAATGTGATGATGAGATCGGAAGGTCTCATAGAAATCATGTGACGCATTATACTGAATGGGTTCGACAAATATTGGGAGCGTTTTATGTAAACATGAACCAGGATGTTGAGTGAATGTTGTTCGATGTCGGATAGATAATCACAAAGGAATAAATGGGACAGAATAATGTTTGAGGGGCAGTCGATGCAAAATAAACAATTTAGTTCTATAATGATCTATATATAAGTTTACTGGCACAAATACATTATACTGTCGACTATTTCAAATGTAAAAAAATATAGGTGGAATAATTAACTAATGACGATGATGACGGTTTCTATATCTGAGTCGCCATCTTTCTTCTGCCATCTTTCACTCCTTTCTGCACATGCAGAAAATACTCTTAACTTTTCATGTTGTGTATCATATTCATATGCTGTGTGCCTTAGACACAGCATGATACATCGACAGGAAATGCATTATTAGTATATGACACCATTGTGGGTCAATCGTTGATTCATTCAACGTTTGACCCCGAGATATACCGGTATTGCGAGGTGCTTTAGTCTTTCCCAACCGTCTGCATGAGAAAAACATTTAGGGAAGGGGAGGCGTGGAGACAGGCTTGTTACTCGCTGTGAAGGTTAATTCAGCTATAGGCAAATTATGTTAAACTTATCTAGAACCCAACAATTGGGGTTGCCAGGTACGGCTTATGTGTAGGGCCAAATGTCTCATTAAAAGGACTTCGATTGTGAGTACGTGTTCATAACACTTATAAAGTTGACGTATATGTACTTCATGTCAGCACACATTCTATACGAAAAACAATTCATTATGAAACCACTCAATTGGTATGTTTATTAATAAAAGTGAAACATCTGTATTATTGATCGTTCACCTTTGCGGAATCTATGTCGCAGTATTCTTTGCATACAAACACATTATTTTATGACAGCTGTAACTAAACAAATAATATTTTATGACAAATATGCTGTTTTTACGGGTTATGGTCAATCGTCACAGTTCGGTATACATGTAGCAATATCTTATGTTATCACCGTCGTGTGCAGCTTTATTGTGAAGTTGATACGTGCAAGTGTCCCGTCTGTCATTGAAAATGCAGCCGTCGTCTGTTTAAGAATTACCGCGTTCATAATCCAGCGACCTAATTCGTATAATAGCATTAGCACCAAATTAAAAGAAAACAAAAACAACTTTTTAAATGTTTTACAGGTGTCGGATCCTGTGCGGATTGATTTGGATATACCTCGAGACAGACAGACAGAATTTAAATGTGTGGCGCTCCCATTTCAAGGAATGATGCGCGACACATTATTGAGTTTGCTTCTTATTTTCATAACTTGATTTGATATCATAAATAAATAAATAATAAAAGAAATCATTATAGTATTTGAAATTATAGACAGAGGTGTTATTGCAGAAAAGAAAACAGTTGAAATACATGCAAACTACATGTATATCAGTTGGTATAGAAGAAAACGAGACATGCAGAATACAAAAATAAACCAGTGAAAAGACGCAACTCATTCTCATAACACATTTCGAAGTAGCACACTCAGAATCCTAAGCTTCACATCCATAATCTGAACGAGATCGTTAGCGGACAGTATAAAACCACTAAACTTTTCCTATCAGCTCCTCACGATTTCTCAGAAATACACCTCATAAGATTTAAAACTTTCTGGCATTTGGTTACTAATGAGCCCATGACCTCATCCCAAGTGAGGCATTTGTCGAATATTAGCCCTAAATAACGAAATGACCTGTTATTGACTAATAACTCAATGGGTTCCGTTATTTTTTTTAGTGAAAATGACTGCCTCTGTTTTAACAGGAGAGAACTTAAAACTCCAACTCCTGATATCATTTAAACCTTGTTGAATGTAATGCTTAGCAATATTAATATTGCCACAGTGACTCCAAATAGCTTTATCATCACCAAATAATGTACATTTGAGTTTATTATTAAGGGCAGTAGGAAGATGATTAATTGCAATATTAAATAAAGTGGGAGATAAAACACTTATCTGGGGATACCGTTCTCCACAGAGATAACTCTCTACCATTTCTCACTTGGATAAACCGGTCGGTTGAAAAGTGTTCAACCCATCCCAGCATTTTCCCACCTAAACGCATAGTATGCATTTTAATCAACACTCCTCTCCTCCACACCATGTCATACGCTTTCTCTATTTCAAGAAATACAGACAAAAAATATCATGTGTTAAATAATGTTTTCCTTATGAAATCTTCAAGAGGAATTAAGTGATCTGTAGTACTCCGATTTCCACGTAAACCACTCGGCACTGGGGAATATAACTTATTCATATTTAAGAACCATGCAAGAAGAGCATTTATCATTTTTTCCATTATTTTGCATAAGTCTGAAGTTAATGCAATGGACCTATCCGACATGGGAAGAGAGGGATCTTTCCCAGGCTTAGGCACGGGAATTACTATTGCCCTCTTCTACAAAATCGAGAGACACATTCTTGGCCATACAATGTTATAAAATAATAATAAAGACACTGTGGCACTGCTCGGGTATCTGCTTAATCATACTGTAGGATATGTTAGCCTGTTTTCAGTTCAATAAGAGAGAAATCCCCATAGATAGGCATATCGTCAAATACAATATTGTTAAAAGTATAAGTATTCTCCATTTTCTCTTTCCGACGTCAAAAAAACCTCTGGAATATAATTGTCCGAACATGACAAAAATTATCTGCTAAAAAGTAACATTTATCAATATCAGTGACATGTGTAGAATCCTATGCATAGATATTGTTGGGATATTGTTTTAGATTTCATTCAAAGAACAATAATGACGATATACATATGTACGTGACTAAATGCCGTTATAAATGTGATTCACTTTCTTCCTCTTAGCATTCACGCGCAGTCTGATGAGATCTATCTATTAATAACCGGAGAATCAGGTCGACTGCAACAGCGCCCTCACTAAGATGTTTCACAGCTAACTCTGCGATATACTCCAGCAAAGGCTGGCCATTTTACTTCAAAACAGCTTGACAAAGGATCAGTGACAAAGCTATAACTTGTGAGATCGAAACTACTGATGTTGGGTTAGTAACAATATCGTCAGTCTCAGTTGTTGTTTTCGTGCGTGATGTGGATTTAGCAACAGGTGGGCTTGGATGAGTAAAATTCTATACAGTAGTGGGGCCCGTAACAGGGGAGTAATCATAAACATAACTACATTAAAATTCTTCACCCTTTCCGCTGTAGGTTGACTGGACGATTTGGCAGGTAGTTGACTTGAGAATCTGGCTGATTTTTTGCTGCTTCTCTCTCTCTCTCTAGTCTTTTCTGCACGGCCCCTGTTTCAGCGGTCTGAGGAATTTTGGGTGTCTATACCTTCTTCGTCGTCATCAGATCCCGTCAGGTTGGTGGGCCGCCCCGACCACTAGGCAATAAACTACGTGCAGCTTAGCTAGGTGTAGAAGAAGAGATAGGTTATTCACAGCACAGTTTAAAACATGAGCAGTGTGACTAACGTCACAGGACCTACGAAGTAGGGTAGGCATTAGGACTCCGACGCGAACTGAACTCTTGGAAATCCCCATCCCCAGATGAAATCCTGCCTATATTAAGATGGGCACTGCCCAAGTCAGAATCACCAGTGATTTTTATCAAAAATCACCAGAAATGTTCATCAAAAGTAGGTCAGCTCAGAACTTGTTGGTAACAGTCTCCTAATGCGCCTTCATTCCAAAACTAAATAACGATCGCCGATTTAATTTTACAATTTTTTAACTGAAGGAAACAGATTGAATAATAAAAAGTTTAGTAGATTTCAGGCTTTACGTGTGAAAATACATTTACATCTCTTTAATGGTTTTCAGTGCCCTAGTCCAGGACCAAAACAATTTTTTGAATCGCATTATTTTCCCAACAATACAACAAATTCTTATATATAGTCCTATAGTAGAAAGGTAGCATTTATGTAGTTTACGGAAATTCAACTCAATACCAACACCTCGGCACAAGATAATAATGATTCTATGTCATTCTCCTGAGCATGACCGGTACAAACACGAATAAATAGCATCTCTACATCACGTTGTTATCTTAACTCCCAGACAGATCTGTTTATTTTTGTCTCCCCTGCTCTGACCTCCAAGAACAATTTGATTATTACACCATGTCAGTATTAACTGCATTCTCGAATACCAAGCCTATCAGACTGTTAGTTCTTATATGTTTATAGGCCTATTGGGGGTGACCCATCTACACTGCTGTGACCTCTAGCTCTCAAAACAATTACGGATGGCATATCCCACCAGGTTTTGAACTGTGTTATATATACAGTGAAACATACAGCCAAGCGTTCCCGAAGGGGCATGACAGTGGACTCGCTGAGCCATCAATAAATAATTAAAAAAATAATTATAAATCAAATTTTCATCAGAATTCGGTCAGCTCAGAACTTGTTGGTAACAATGCCCTAATGCATCTTCATGCCAAAAATCAAGGTTCTAATGTCAACGGTTCTCCTTATTTTGCCGACGAAAGGATTCGGATGGACTGACTGACTGACTCACTGACTCATTACCGGACAATTTGCGATCTGTAGCCTACTTCGTAGGAAAAAAGAACTCTTGAAAGGCCCAGATTACAGAAAAATAATAGGAGCTCTATTAATAGTGCGGAATTCACAGTGAGAATAAAAGATTCGACCCGGTCGCTAACAATATGTCTACCGATGACTATTATTTATGTAGACAACACCATAGCACAAGCTGACGAAAATGCAAGCAAAAAAGGAAAAGGAAAGAATATAACACAATCTTTTTAAATAAAGAAATAAACAGAGGCAGAAGAAAGAAAAAAATGAAATAGTAAATGAAAGAAGAAAAAATGAATAAATAATGTTTTAAAAAGAGAGAATAGAAATTAACAAAAAGAATGGGCAAGAAAACTTTCCCACGCCACAGAAATTAGAAATAGAATCAAATATTTACAAGTACTAAGAAGCAAACTAATAGATGTAAAATTGCAAGCAAAAAAAGTATTCTTGAATATCGAAGGAGTACTCCAGGTAATCGTCTATACCATACGAGATCCACAGGCGGAAAATCGCAGTCCAACAGTCTCTCTCGAAATCGATACCCCTAGTGTGGTTCACAGTGTATTATATATACATCGACCCCTGGCGTACAAGTTATTTTGATTAACTAGTTAGATATGTTCATCGGTTTATTGATGAGAGACGTGAGATGTCAACTGTCGAATGTCATGGAAGTGTTGTCTGGTACATGTGATAATGAAATTGATTCAGTTCCCCCGTATTGATATCTGCATGTGTATTTCACATGGGGTATTTTTAATTCCAGTTTGGTATTGGTAACATTTGCTTAACAATATATTACACTGTGTGTTTTATGTCCGAGTCTGGCTTTCGCAATTTCTGTCTACCTTATTTGGCATATGGGGGCCTTCGCTGGCCGCGTGGTCTAAAGCGTTTCGCTGGTGATCGCTAGTCTCAGACCGCTGAACCTGCACGGGTTCGGGCCCAGCAGGTGCATGTGTGAAAGTTTGCCAGTTACTTGCCGACGGGCTGTGGTTCTGTCCGTGTACTACAGCTTCCTACACCATCCAAAATGGCTGTCACCATATGAATGAAATAAACTTGAGTGTGACATTAAACAAAATCCCCCCCCCCCCTTGATTTTGATTAAAGTATGCATAAAGGTTGTTGATGTGTTTGAGTAATATTGAAAAGCAGTGCTTTTGTAAAGTTATCATGGAAATTTTTTAATAAAATTATTTGATGAAAAATATACATACATATACAAATTCTTACAGGAACACATATATACATTACAGATACAGGCCACAGTCAGTTCTTGCTAGAGATTATGTACAGTATTCAATATGCCTCTTGTATTCCTGTCAAGAAACAGTGATACTGGTATCACATTGGAAATTATATTTTTCTATCAAATCTGTTTATTTCATTTTCTATTTTAGCAGTTTGTCAGTTACTTGCCGAGGGGCGGTGGTTCTTTCCTCCACAATCCAAACTGACTGTCACCATATGAGAGAAACAATCCTGAGTGTGACATCAAAACAAATGTCTCACCCCCCCCTCCGCCCCCTCTGTTTTAGCAATATCTTTTTTCTGTTTTATAATGGATATAAAATACTTGTATGAGAACTTTCGACGCAGGTACGAACTCTCGAGTTTTGATTTGTTAACATAAATCTTGGAAGGCAGCAACAGCGCATTAGTACAATTTTGATTTTTGCCCACATTAGCAAAAATTCTTGCGCAATTGTTTGGCGACTGGGCCCAGCTGTATCACGGCAGCACGTTTCAGTTATATTGATTTCCTTATTATGACAGTGTCGCCTTCTCGATCCAACTTTATAGCAAGTACTTAAGGGTCACGTCCAGCTGATCAATACGGTTTCTGGATAAACGAGTGAAACCGATAAATATCTCGTCTCGAAGGGTCCCGGTTTATCTCTATCAATTGTTGTCCCGGTTTGCTCCCTGCTTTCTCTCGAGACTCAAGACCATATCTATGCTCCTCGAAATAACTCGACATGCTTCGAGAGTGGAATTAATCGATACGCCTTCAAATGAAGGCTGACCAGTCGAAAGGCATATGCTCGTTATATAAACGTGCAACAAAGGTGCAACACACTATCCCAGTAATCAAGCCGACACGGTGTATCAAGGATCCTGTAGGTGCATTTGTGCTCTAATGAGCATGCGCAATCTAGAACGCGGTCGGATTCAACCACATTTTTCAATGGCAAATATTTCATCACACATTCAACATGTTCAATGGGTGTCTCGAGGGCCAGTAATCGATAAAATCGCGTGTAACCACCACGACACTGTATCACATTTCGACGACGAGCTCGCATCGTGTTGATGATGGCAGTTTGAAAATGTCAAAATGTCGATCGCCCAGTCCTGAAATTTATTCGTGTGGTTGTGCATCCAGGACATGACAGACACTAAAAGAAATTGATGCGTTCTCACATGACCTCCATCAAGTAATGAGATGTCCGAGATGGTCAATAAAAATGGTCGCATACCCGAAAAGCCCTTATTATTACGGTTTTTACATCAGCGTGAACTTTCAACATTAGCATATTACTTTTAGAATGACAAAGGGTTTCGAATGTTCATTCCATCGCAATAGAGAATTTCTTCGACGGTATGCTGGTCTTGTCCATTACTACGGCTCTTACTCGAGCGTAGTCTTTCGATAGCAACCGTTGTCTTTTGTTGCCGAATGTTTGTTCTCATGTAAGTCATGTTCATTTCCACTGCATTCGTCCAGGAGTTGGTCAGATTTAAGTCACCCATCATGACAGACCAGAACATGTACCGCGACGTCAAATTTATCACAGCTGTCAATTCGAAGATTGGGTTTGTGACGATAGGATTGCTGTGTTTCGAGCCGATACAAAAAAAAACATTGCTTACATGTGTTCCTCCCTCCCCACAGAAGTGGATTCCCACTCTTCAATTTTCGATCCCAACTCTTCCGCGTAGTTATACTGGGCCTCGAAAAAAAAGAAAATTTCTCTTCAGAGGGAACTAAAAGCGCATTGTTTTCTTCAATGGTCTCTTCAGTGTTATTAAAATGACACTTGGACGGTTTAATCTGAAGAAATCTGACACGACGCTTACATAAAGAAAATTTTGTACTATTGAACAGATGAACAGTGCGATGAGGTATGTCCATTTTATTATACCTTTGCAGAAATATGTCACAAATATCGAACAAAGCTAGGCTCAAACCACGTTCGATCGGTTCGGTATGGAATGATGTATTCTTTCGAGAGGTGTGACTGGAAGAATTGTAATCCAAATTACATTACAGGGCGATCTGATTGGAGGGATGTGCATGCCGTACATCGAACCCGCAGTGCATTTGCCTGTATATTGGGATGTGTTGGTGTAGTGCGTGGTGCCCCAGACATTTGTCATGGCAACGATTTGGTGTAAGACTCACGAAATATAATTGACAAAGGATCTGCTGCAAGTTGTATTGTCAGTTTTTTGTCCAGGATATTACCTTTTCAATGGGAGGTCTTACACCAAAGCCTTGCCTTTGTCATCTTTTCAACGGTAAAGGGGCAAATTCTGGACAAAGTTTTTGCTACCTTGAAATGAACATCCGACGATGTTTCTAAAAGTCAACGGCTATCTATGAAGCTCACGTTCAACTAAGAATCATAATATGGCGACTATTTTTGTTGCATGCAGAAAAGGTAGACCAATAAATCGGGATATGATCTTTCCACACCGAAATCACAGGTCATATAATAATTTTTCCTCGGTTACTAACAAATTAGTTTTAGCGACCTACAATTGAAATTAATATTATTTTTCATCCCGAGTATAGAAATATTATATACCACACTATGAAATTGAGTTGTATTTACTAAATATCATGAAATGAGTACAACTTTCCAAAATAATACATAGAAAATAAACTCCTTCCAATTGATAAAATATATTATATATGGCCTTGTTAGTAATGAGCTATCCTCCTCATTACATGGTCAATATACATGAAATTCCATCTATTTAGCAGATTTTCAAGGATTTTAGAAACGAAAGAAGTTATCGGGGATCCTAATCAAGAAGGGCTGATCGAACAGCTGTTCGTTGAAATTTTTGACAGACACTACCAAGACCAGATAAGGAAATGGAATGCCGTCCGGATCGCTATATAACACCACACCTAATGTAGTCCGTCAGAGTCTGTCTCCATATTTCGTGTAACAAGCAGACCCACACGCCCATAAATGGAAGTATTTAGTTGCTTGCTTTTGTGTTTTACTTCCCTCAACCTCGTGTGGCAAAGGTACTTTTCAGGGTTAGTTATCAATGCGACCGTTCCGAAATGTGCCTTTCGCCAAGAACCGTAGTAATGGACAAGACCAGCAAACTGCCGAACAAATTCTCTATCGCGATTGAATGAACATCTGAAATCCTTTGTCATTCTAAAAGTAATATGCTAATGTTGAAAGTTCACGCTGCTGTAAAAACCGTAATACTGCCCGCAAGTATTGGGCGTTAAAAGTTGCAAATTTCTGTGGTAAACCGTGCCTCGGATATCGAATATGGATAGAACTATTGCAATTAACCTTTTGGAGATGTGAAGGATCTGCCGAGAAGTGGAAGGCCCAGGGTAACCACGCAACGACAAGATCGGCGAATTGTAAACGTCGCGCTCGGGAACAGAAGGTCATCAGGTATGAGGGTCTGCGTGTGCCACAGCAATTCGAATACCAATTTCGTCGACCAATCACTTTCTTAGTGGCAAGATCATTCTTTGCATGACAAAAGACGTGACGTCGGATGACGTGCTAGGCGCATGGTTAAGAAAGCCTTGTTGCTTCACCGTCATAAGATAGCGCGTCTGCGTGTGGGCAACAAATCATGTGCGATGGACTAGATAACAATGGGCCAACGCTCTTTTCAGCGCCGAAACACGTTTCTGTCTCCGCCATGTTGACGATAGGAGGCGTGTGTGGCGTCAGCATGGCGAAGAGTATACAGTGCTGCGTGGAGTCCATAACTGCCTTTGGTGGTGGCAGAGTAATGGTGTGGGGAGGCATTAGTACCACAGGCAAAACCGATCTGGTGTCTATTGAGGGAAACTTGAACGCCAATCGCTACGTTGCTGAAGTTCTCCGTCCACAGGTTTTGCCCTACGCAGGCGTCGTCGGTGATGGATTTGTCTTCATGAACGACAGTGCCGTTGACATCTGGCAAGGGTTGTAAATAACGTCCTTCAAACTGAGGGCGCTGAGCGGATGCAGTGGCCCGCCAGTTCTCCGGATCTCAACCCCATCGAACATCTGTTGGATCAGTGAAAGCAGGCGATCTATTGTCGAGTTGGGATGAAGTCAGATCTTGATGATGTGAGACGTCTGCTTCAGGAGAAGTGGTTAGCTATCCCGCAAAATCGGATCACACGTCGTGGTGGTTACACGCGATTTTAACGATTTCTGGCCGTCGACACACCCAGTGAGCATGTTGAATGTGTGATAAAATGAATATTTGCCATTGAAAAATGTGGTTGAATCTGTAATTTTCAAAATCCGACCGAGTTCAAGTTTGCGCACTCATTAGAGCACAACTGCGTCTACAGAGTAATCCTTGATACACCGTTTCGGCTTGATTACTGGGGTAGTGTGTCCAAAATTTCATCGCAATCGGGCAAATATCTTGAGACATATCAAATAGCGTCTTGGGGAGGGACTTACTTTTGTTGCACTGTTTATATAGATACTTCTCTACGGCAGCGCGGTTAATATAGGCGAGTACATATGCATTAAAACACGGACAATGAATTAGATTGAACATGAATCATTTAATATAGTGTTTTGTTATTCAGTTTGAGGTCTGTGATCGCATACTTTATCTGGCGGCGCAATTTCTCTACACGTTAAGTACATGGAAAGAAAGAAACATCACCAATGGAAATTTTATAAGTTGGCTCATTATTATTCAGTGTAACTTATTTCGAACCTCTTTTAAGAGTTTAAATAACTTTATGACATATGTCCATGAACTGCGCATTGAAATAATTTATTCTAGAATAACATTTCATATGATCCTCTGAATGTGCATCAGAATTGGAGATCTGTATTGATAATAAATATTTGATATAGAATCTTGACTTAAAGATTATGGTACCAAATTTCGTCAGAGATTTCCACGGTTTTCAGAAATACATTGACTTTGAAGAAAAACAGGCGCTTGTAATTCATTGTAAAGCAGATGATATAAACATAAACGCCCGATCGAAGTGTTTGAGCATTCTCTACAAGCCTCTCGCACAGATAACACGCGGTATCATTGATAGTGAAACGAATGTGACCTTTGGTCTAAAACGTGATCGCACTCTGAATTGGGTGGTAGTTATTCTCAATATCTGGTTAATTTGCTAGACATATGGAATCAGCAATAAATTAGTGATGTGAATTATCAACACCTCCAGTTCCGTTTGTCGGTATTTCCGCTAACCTCTCCCAGGCAAGCGTATATCAGAAATAAACCTTGTTGATATAATCTCCTTATGTGAACTATATCACCAGACAGGAATTCTCAGAAAAATGGAATCTGCAAAGAATAATACCAAGTTATACAACAAACTACACACTCAGACTAATGCACCTGTCAAACAATTCGCATAACTTTCATTTTTCGATTGAAACGATCCATGTTTGGTTCAAAACAATTTTATTTAACAGTAATTAACGCATGCTTCCATATCATGATTATTCAGATCATAACAGGTTGATGTGACATTTATACCGCGTCGGATACTAGTCAGATCTACAATTAATTTATCGACGTGGGAGAAAATCAAATAATTACATATTCATAATTTATATAGATAAAGGAAACGTTTTCTTTAAGTAGGATTTAGGGAACATCAGGACATGGATATATCGATTAAACGTTGAATAAAATGGAAAACATCTTTTCAAACAAACAATTCATTGCCGAGATTCTATTTTGATCCGCGATATGCATATACGACGAGCGCGCCCAAAATATGCTATCCACACAACACTCTGATTGCCTTGAAAGCTGAGAAAGGGCCAAATTATCGGCAAAAAACACGGACATAAATTTAGCGGGACCCATTTCGAGATTACCGCTCAGTTTCTTATCCATCTCGAAAACCGGGACGTTTCAATCGAGATAGAACTGGGGGCAAATCGGAAGACATCGCCAGGTATTCCGTTTCTGCCCTCCCGATTTCAGTTGAGAAATTTTTCTATCCATCTCGAAGGCATCGAGAAAGTGCCTCGATTAGGGGACACGTCCAATCGATTGAGACGGTTTCTCAATAAACGAGGAAAATCGATAAATATCTCGTCTCGAAGGGTCCCGGTGTATCTCTATCTATTGTCGTCTCGGTTTTCTCCCGGTTTTCTCTCGAAGCACAAGGCCAGTTCGGTTCCCCTCGAAATAAATCGACTTGATTCGAGAATGGAATCGAGATGGGTTCAAATGAAGATTTGAACCTTTCCGAATGCGTATGTTCTTTTTATATATACTTCTCTGCGGCAGCGAGATTAATCTCGGCGAGTGCATGTGCATGAAAACATTGATAATTAATTACATTGAACATTTAATCATATTTGTTATCCCGTGTAGAGATCTGTTGTCGCATACTTGCTCTGACAGAGCAATTGCTCTGCGCGTTATATCTGGGAAGAAAGAAAGAAACATAAACAATTGAAATTGCATGAGTTGACTCTATTATTCAGTGTAACTTATTTTGAACATGTTGACGGGTATTCAGAAATACAGTGACTTTGAAGACAACAGGAACGGTTGGTAACTCACTGGAAGTCGGAGAATATAAACTTAAACGCTCGACCCACCTTTCACACAAACAACACGGGGTATTGTTGATAGTAAACTGTATGTGACCGCTGGTCTAATTGCATTCTGACTTGGGCGATATTTACTTTCATTATTTGGTTAATTTTCCAGAAGCATCAAATCCGCAATAAACTATAAAATGTGAGTATATTATCAAGCCACGTCAAGACTGTTGATTCAGTTGTTGTTTTTCTCCAAGAAATTAACCTCTCTCCCTTCGTTGTTGTTTCAAGCCCACGGCTTTTCATCAAAGACTGGCTGTGGTGCAAATTATCAACATCTCTAGCTCCGATTGAAAGTATTTCCGCATACTTCTTCCCGGCAAGCTTATATCAGAAATAAGCTTTGTTAATATAATCTTTGTTAATATTACATGTATATCGCAAGACAATAATTCTCAGAAAAATGGAATATGCAATGAATAATATCAAATTATAAAACAATTACACACCGAGTTTAATACATAGGTCAAACACTTAACACAACTTTCAATGTTCAGTTAAAAAGATCCATGTTTGGTTCAGAGTCATTTTACAGAACAATAATTATCGCATGCTTAATGTGAGAGAAGATGACTCAATTGTATATTCATAATTAATATAGATAAATGAAGTGTTTTCTTTCAGTTGGATTCAGAAAACATCAGAACATGGATATATCGATTAAACATTGAATAACATGGACAACATCTTGAAAAAAAATCTGTTGTCCGGATTCTATTTTGGGCCGGGATAGGCTTATATGACGATCGTCTCCAAAATACAGTACCCGCACCACAATCTGATCACCTGTGAAGCTAAAAAATGGCCAAATTAACGGCAACAATTACAACACATATAAGGGAAGTGGGAAGAGAAGCCGACATACTGGCAGAGCCACATGACTTCACAGTATAGTCTTCCGGTTAACCTATTCTAAAGCACATACCAAGAATCTAACGATTCGTGATATATTTTGTATCTCAGGTACGCTTTTTTTTGTACCTGTTCATGTGGTAACTTGGATGATATGACCACACGGTCCCTAGCACCGGCATAAGCGGCATTAGATACAAATCTAGAGAGCTATTATGGAAATGCTCTGACAACTCGTATATTGGTAATTGGTGAGCTGTTTCGCTGTGACAACTCGTACACTGGGAATTGGTGAGCTGTATCGTCGTCAGATGAAAATGACGGCATTTAACGTCACATATATGTGACACGCACATATAGAAATCGGGACCCTTCGAGATTATCGATCAATTTCGCATCCATCTCAAAGACCGGGACGCTTCCATCGAGATAGAACCGAGAGCAAACCGGTTCCAGTCGGGATATTCCTCGAAAAATCTCGAAGGCATCGAGAAAGTGCCTCGATTAATTGGACGTGATCCCTAATTGGACTTGACTGCTTATTTTCCGCTGCATGGTGAAAGTTAGTTATGAGATACATGTATATCTGGAATTCAACCAACGAGAAGAATGACATTTGAACTTTGCTGAAAATCAACTATCCAAATTTTGTTTCTGTTGTCTTTGAGTTTTCATATGTAGAGTTAGTTGTCTTGCCCCCTAACCATTTACGGATTGACACCATCCTTAGACCAAAGCTCAGAAATACGAATATGCCAATACTGGCGTTCATCAATGTGAAAACATACCAGAGACCTTGTACGTTTCCTATTAGAGCTACAAATCCCAATCCCCAGGTGAATCCGAGAAGTACAGACATCTTCAGGTAAATCACCGTTTCATTAATATTCGATTTTGCAGAATGTCGAGGAATATCCGGCCTGGTACGCAGAGCGTAGACAACCCTCGAGAATAGCAAAGCGTTAATCAAAATGACCAGTCCAACTGGAAGGACAAATCCTAACGCAACATCTAATGAAGTAGACAGGAAGCATAATTTTTCGCCTTCACCGATAGCTCTGTCTGCGTAACCTATTGATGCCTTGTTCGATAGGGCGTAATGTATTATAATATACACAGCAATAATAACTAAAGGGAGGACCTGGGCGAAAACAACATACATGCAAAAGGATCGAAATTGTCGAAGAATTTTCAGAGGGTTCGTAAATATACGGAACATATGAATCGCACAAACAGATTTCCAACAGAACGAGGACAACCAAAAATAGTGAATGATTACTCCAAATGTCTGACACACAGGTATGGAGACTTTGGCCGCGGCGCCGCACAAGAACATTAGCTGGGCAATGAATAAGTTTATGAATAACATCATATTATTCTTACCGGGCAGTGTCAGGAGGCTTGGGTTAAGCAAATACACAATGACAGTTATGGCTAAACCAGTCAGAGATAAACTTGTGCAGACAATTGTAATTATTACTTCGGTGTAATCAAAGATTTTGGTATTTACACCAGATGTCTGGTTACGTGGTTGACCCGAAAAGTTAGTGCATACTCTAACTCGTTCGCCATTCTTGGTGAACTGACCAGGGGATAAAATCTCTCCGCTAAATAGAACGACGATGTCACCTGATGTGCGTTCATCATACTCGGTTTGGTTTAGTTCTATAATATTACATTGCATGAGCTCATTAACCAGAATGTATACTGATGTATTGTGCAGAAAGTTTGCCGGAACGCTCTTCCTCCAGTCCCGGTCTCTATATACCGAATTCACTTCAATAATAGTTTCGTTTCCAAGGAGACCTATGTTTATCATCGGAGATGCGACATAATCCAAGCGATCATTATGGAAGCTTGTGAGCCACACGGAATCAAAATATATTGGGGTGATAACATCGGTTTCGTATTCAGTATCATAAAACCACCATCCTCGCTTGACGTAGTCCACTGCTACCTTCTCTAGCTCGTCTCGAGGTATCAAGCCGCCGACCAACATGGCAAACTGGATGTCGATACTTCTCACCTTATTTACAGTCTTGTCACCACCTATGTTGGCAACTGAATATTGGGCTTTCATATCCATTAGTGAAAAGTCCACAATAGTCCAAGAACGAATGATGCGAAGAAGGTGAGTCTTTATACTGTAAAGAAACTCATCAATACCACTGGAAACAATGGCGAATGGCGCATTTCTTGGTTTCAAAGCATAACGTAGAATATAGCCGATGCCTATCGCAGAGTCGACGAAGTTCTCACAGGAGTGCAAGGCCGGATACTTCCCCCGTGGGCAGAATAACCGACGACAAGTTTTCTGGAAACGGACAAAGGGGAAAAAGTTAAATACATTGAGCATATATTCATATTTTTGTAACAAATAGAGAACTTTGCTGAACTTCCGAAGCAAAACGCTTCTTCACCGTCCCAGCTTGTCCTTATATGTCTGGTTACTTGGTTACTTGGGGCTGTATGGGGGTAACAGACTCACCGACAGAAGTATTTGTGCCACATTCAAAATTGCACATAGGATACATGACTATAAATTGCTTATCCAGTCATGAGCAACATGTCCTTCGATTATTCACTCTGAACGTTCGCATGGCGGACGGCAGGCTACTTACTATTGCTTGTATATCTTCCTTGCGGCCGCGGTATACCTCAACATCTGGTAATTATGTAAACCTATTGGATAGATTTCTTTTGACTTGATGACAAAACAAGCACAATTTGAGTTGTATTCCCCCATTAAGCATGGGATAATTAATTCATTTGTGGTTGATCCCTTTACTCACATTCTAACAATCAGGTATAACCATTTATAAATTATTAAATATTCGACGCAGTTAATAAGGACCAAATCTTGTCCAGTATCATAAAAAAAACCAGCTGGATAACAAAGTTTGTGGACATCAAAGTGGAATGGCGTTTGCTGCCTTGTCAATACTACAGTCAGTACGTTGTAGAGATGTAGTCGGTTTTGGTGTATTTTATTCAGGTGAAGTAGAAGTTCACTTAATGGATTCCATTCAACAAGCTTCAATTTGAAACATATTAGGAGCTTATATCAAAAGATCAATACTAACTGTCGATTGCTGTTTGTGACCATGCTCCTAACTATTTCAACTAAATCTAAATCTCAAAGAGCAGACAGCCTTAGGACTCGATCACCATGGGTTCTACAGATATTTTAAAAATTGAAAAATTCATTGATCTCTTCTGAAAAGCACATTTGGGGAAACCTTTGGACGACTCGGTTCATGACTTTCAAGACCACATACCAGATATTTGTTTCTTATGCCAGACCGTGGCTAAACTATACTCTTATTATACATCAGTTCCCTCAAACTGTATGCCATTGCTTGTCTTTCTATGGCTCCTTTCAGTAGCTTAG
>JAVTVY010022520.1:0-90874 GCA_036873755.1 Hanleya hanleyi | reverse complement strand
AACAGTGTGAGGCACTTTACATGACAATCAGGACCAATATCATGCGGATGACCAGTGAGTTTACGGTAGCTGTTTGTATCATATGTGTGATCTACTATAACATGTTGAACTTACTCATGCATACAGTATGTGCAGACAGTATTGATCATTAAATGGTGTAATGGTCATATTCAGATGCGTACAGTAGATCCCCTAATAAATGTAATACAATCGCTGTATCAAAATTTAATCACCTCCAATGTTTTCGGGGAAAATTCAAGTTTGATGACCCTCCAAACAGCGTGGTTCTATTTAAACTTGCTGCATGTCTGCAGCATCATAGACTCTCGACATCTGAACAAAAATCATGATGAACAAAAAATATATAAAATTTTCATTAATGTCGGTCTCACATTCTGAGGGAACATCATCTACATTATTTGTGCATTTTCATTCTGAAATTTCGTGAAAATCCAACCAAGACGTACATGTTACTTTGTAGGTCAAATTTACCAAAATGAATTTTGCCTTCACAATATAGCATATTGAATTATGATGTCATTTTTGCCAGTCCCAATGTTACAACCAATGTCATTGTGCTATGAAAATAACTTATGAGGTATTGGGGATTTTCTTTGGTACTGAATAGATTTCCTGGAAATCTAAGAATAAAAAAGCAGAAAATATTGTGTGGAATTTCACTGCTTTGAGAAACTTGGCTCCGATATATTGCCGAAAATCACAATCCCTGAAAATGTGAGATGGACAGCAACAACGGTGTGCATGTACATGTATTATACATATATAGTTACATGAATTTCCATTTATACAATATACTACATTGTACATGTACACAGTATATATGAAAGACTAATAATAATATCATTCATTATTCTGTCAGATAGGGAGAGGAAATTAGATTATGTTTTGGCATCTTCATGTACACTATGAATATAGATTTAGATATGTGATAGACTGATATCTGCTCTATTTCATGGGTTAGCTGGACTGACCATGGCTGTCTTCTTGTGGTAGTGCTATGTATAGATTGACCCATACAGTTTGCCTTTTTTCTCACCAAGGAAGTGCACAGCACATGTTGAAAACATGGGAGAAATCTTTCTGCATTCAATTTTTTTTATGTGGGTTTTAATCCATTGGACTGTTGACTGACAGACAATGGTAATCTTATCTTTATGATGTAAACTTTAATGCAATTTTTTGCTTCAGTGTCATTTTTTGTTGAGTCTTATGTAGATTTAACATGCATCGTAGCACTTTGGATCAGATATCGGAACAGGTAATTTTCATCTTAGATGCCTGATGTATCCCTTTCAGATGGAGTTGTTGTTGGTGTACGTTATAGTTACATGGGGACATGAGACCATGTATGCCCCTGAGAGTGCAATATCATGCCAATATTTGGCATACATTGTCGAGTGTCTATCATGTAACTGTTTTATCCAATGATCATCCAAGCATGAGGGTGGAGCTCTGCCTCTTTTGACCTAATCCTCGAAAAGGAGGTCAGCTGTGGTGTATTTCAAATACACCATATGCGGTATTTGAAATACACCACGGGTGACTTTGTGTACATGCATAGTGAATATGTTACAGGGAAATGATCAAAGAAAATTGAGGATTCATTGGATAAATCTTCATGTAGAATCAGTGCTCTTGTATAACCATGCAGTGCCCATCATACCAGGATGGAGTGCCCAAGTAAATCCAAACATCATTATAATTCTGATGATATCGACCATTTTATGTGAAAATATTTGGTCAGTTGTAGTACATGTATGTGTATAATATACTGTGTGAATACTGAGATGATAAGGTCATGTAGCGGGTGATATAAGAAATATTGTGCCGGAGTTACAGCTGTGGTCTGAACATGAATGAGATCAGCTTGCCCCAGGCTCTGTTTACTATCCTGTCTTGTTGATCTGATCGCTTACCATAGTCAACCTAATAATCAGTGAAGTGAAGAAATGGAGAAAAATCATATTGATCAGCCAAAAAACATGATGTTGAATAGTTGGTGATAAGGGCTCTAAGATCATGAAGGTAATGAGAGCTTTTGGGAATCTGAGAGTCTGACACCTGAAATTGAATACATGTAGCTTGATCTGACTGCACAGTGATGGTCTAGTGATTAGAGCGTCCACCTCACAAGTTGGGGGTCTTGGGATGGATTTCATGCTGGCTCATACAAGTCTTAAAAAATGTTGCTGCCTCACTTGGTGCTCGGCATTAAGAGGCATTAACTAGTTGACCCAGTGTCGGGATAATGTGACTAGTCGAGGTATCATGTCTGCATACAGCATTGTGCTTCTGTGAAGCAGCGCTATAAAATGGTGACAATGTGACCACTCTGTCACATGTATCGTGATACGACTGGCAAGTTGTTGAAGCGACGTTACATGTAACTCAGATTCATACAATCAATCTTGCCAAACCCAGTCTTTCGGTTTCTTATATTTGTGGTTCACAAGATACTACTGTCCCGGGTATATGTAGAAGCAGGTAAATAGACATTCTCCCATTGTTAGAGTTTATAACCTCTTACAATGTAAACTCTCAGTCTAACACACTCTGACTCCATTGCGCAAAAAGACTTGCACAGGTGCACATCCAGTCTTTATCAATTTCGTTCACAAGGGGAGTTTTTATCTATACAAGAGAGATGGAAAATTCATCCAGCATATCTTAAAGAAGAAGGAACAAGTTACAATACATATAGCTGTTCAACTATTTTGACAAGAGCATATATATGCTACATGTACAATGTCCTAGTATGATATGACACCCTGGACGCACTCCATTTAGGAACAGATGATGCTGATTGGTCGAGAACCATGTGCATGCATAGTTTTTCACCTCAATACATGTACAATCAGAGGGTATGACAGTAGGAGCTACATGTATACTATCAGATTATTATGAGCTTCCACTTCCAATGTAGGGACACCTTGCACGGTTACATGGCAAATATCTTTAAAAAAAGATAGTGAGGTCCTGCATATGCAGTTACTCCTGGATTGAGGAGCCTGAATGATGGATGACTGCATTGTGTGTATTGTCATAAAGTCCACTTCTGGGGCTCAACAATAAATATATAAGTGTGTCATAAAAACATTTCATGGCCAGACCAAGGAAACTGTCGACAGGATCCTGTCACATGTCTTTCATCTCAATCTGACATGTCTGATGTGTGACAGTTCTGTGTTAACATACATGTATTCCCAATTTCATTTTAATAATAGATTAGTAGAACTTTGACAGTACATTGTAGGTCTAAATGAATGTATTGTATTAAAAGTCATAATTTTCACTCATGATTTTAATGTAATGTAGTACTGGCAGTACATTTACCCTGTCATCATGCAGAGTTAGTAACCTCCTCAACTGTCCTTGTGTAAACACACTCTGACTGCATTGACCGAAAACTGTGGTGTGTATCTTGCACATGCAATCTTTCTTGATTTTTGATTATCATTCTAAGCATTTCTCTGCTTACAAGAGAGATGAAAAATGCATTCAGAATGTTTTGTAGAACAAGAAACAAGTTACCTGCTCAACTACATGTACGTTACAACTTCCTGTTTAGCTTTGACATGTTGATTGGCCAAGAGTTATGTGCACAGAAGCTGTGCTCACATGTTTAACCCCAGTGCAGTCAGAGGGTATATCTGACAGTAGGAGGTAATCTGACGCACTGTAAACATGCCAGTGCATTCTGAATAAGGAAAAACATAGTTAGCCCAGGAGTCCTTTGGACACCCTCATATCAATTTGGGTGTGTTTTGTACTCCCTAAATCTGGCAGATGTATCATTGCAAAGATAGGAATTGGATTCCCTGTGGACTGGAGAAAAAACTTGAGAAAAAGAGTGACTTGGAACTGCCTAACAGCTTGAGGAGAAACACTCTAATTTGGTGAAATTTTATTATTTTGCCATTATCTTGCCATTTGTAGGTACATGTGCAGAGTATATGTCTATAGCTGAACTTGCTGAACTACATCATAATACAGAGTATTACTTTATAATCCATGCATTTAATACATGTGTGTGTGCACGATTTTCAAGGCCTATTTTCTCTGATAATGATATTTTTATATTACGTTATTTGTGATAGCACACTTGTCAAATTGATGTATTCATTTCATGATTTCCTATTCGATTGTAATTTCAGAACTGTGGAGGAAGTCAGTGCCTTACATGTGACTTGTGAAATGAGAAGACTGATAGCATGACCGTGGGTGTAAGTATTATATACATGTATCCATATCGGTCATCTTTATCCAGTTCACATGTTACCAGCATATTGAATGTTCAGTTTGATACTTCACCATGTCCATTATAAAATAGTTTATGTACATATGCGTACATGCAGGGTTCATATTTGGCACCTTTCCGTCAGTCCGAGATGGATAAAAAGTCAAATGGACTGATCTGATCAACAAGTCTGTGGGACTGGTAACAAAGAGCTCTCTGTTCACTATTTCTCTAGATATCTCGGCTCAATTTGTAAAGAATGAAGACGTGGTTTGCTGCAAAATGAAATGTATGTAATTGGGTTTCATAGTCTTCTGCTGGACATTGAAATAAACCTCACCGTAATTTTGCAGCCGTGAATCAGTTTCTTTCCCTTCAGAGGGAGAGAGTTCACCAGAGTTTTTTCCCTTCAGATATTTTTCTCCATCCCATAGAGTTAATTCTCTTCTAAGTCCTCTCTCGAGCAGAGGTGGTGGCGGAAATTTATACCATAGATTTGAAGAGTAACGTATTTACAGACGGCTCTTATAAATCTGAATAAAATCCTACCAGCTCCCAATATTCCATAGTGCACATTCCATCACCAGAAATTACTGTCTTGATTGGATGCTGTATGTTGAACTCGACCAACAGATTGACAGTGAGGCATGCAATCACTTTCTATGGCTGAACCTTAACGCACACAGTGAACAATTTGTTGTATTAGAACAAAAACGTCGTTTCGTGTTTTTGTCTGTTTTCCACACAGTGAACATTTCATCTCCAAACAAACCACCAGTGCTACAAGTAGACACAGCCTCAGGGTTCAATCCTTTGTTACATCGGCGTGGTTAATTGATTGGTTAATAGTTGGAAAACATACCGAGAAATGTTCGCAATTACCGCACACAAATGACAGAAACTTGTTTCAGGGCAAAACATGTTCGCAATATCAAACAAGTTTGATCTCGCGAACATTTGTTCCAAACAGATAGGTTTTTTTTGGTTTTTGGGCCCTGCACACAGCAGACAAAAACAACTCAGAACACTGTTTTTGTTTTAACACAACAAAATGTTCGCATGTGTGCATTGGGCTTAAAGAGCACAAGGACGACTGTAAAATAAGGTGTTACTTAGCATATACCACACTCGTTCCTCTCAATCTCCTCGACCTTGGGTTTATCGTATGTGTGTATCTTCACACGTGCTCAGGAAATTCAAGACTATGCAAAATTATTTAGTTCCTTATTCAGGAGCAACCAACACAGTGAACAACAAAACATTCATGATGACATTTCAAGATAAACTTCTTATTTAATATTAACAGGCTAGTGAAAATATTTTGCAAACTGGTATAAACAAAATTTGAATCCTGACATGTAACACTTGAGTTACAATCCAAATAATATTTCAGGCCTCTAATTTGACCTCTAACCTTTTGGTAGCCAGCGGGGATGGTTGAGAGGCCTGCTCAATTTTTACTAGCCCGATTTATTTTGAATAAGTTTTGTGTTGTTGTTGTGCTTGATGCTATCAACACATGCTATCAGTGCATTGCATGATTGACCTGGGTGTTTGTATCCAATTCTAACCACTCAAGGTTATTCTTCCCACCAGTCTATAGTACAGGATTTCACAGAGTTTACATGGGTACTTGAAAACCTGGAAAATCCTTAAATTTTTTACACAGTGAAACTGACCTTACTGACATATGCGTTCGTGTGCAAACACGGATTAACAAGTGAAGAAATTAAAACAATAGCACAGTTCATTTCCCGCCTAATCACCCACGCCAGCACTCAATCACAATAGATCTTCACTTCTTTACTTAGCTAGCTACTGTAAAGATCGTGTGTAAAGCTCCAGCGTATTACGGAAGGATTTTACGTTTACAACGAGTGATAACATCATCTACAAGTCTACAAAGCAACGAAAAGATCAAGTTGGGAAGTATTCTTGTGTATATCTGTCGATAAAATAATGGCCTCTATGTTCTGTTCTGTCTGTGGGAAGTCTAAATCAACGACCGACTTACATTCTGTTTGTCTTGCGTGTCGAGGCAATATTGCTTGTGATTGTACCCATAGATGTCAGGAGTGTCAACAATGGCCCGATGATTTATTTCAAGATTTAATGACCGGGTCTCGTGCGGGTTCCCTTCCCCCTGGTTTAATGTCGGAGACTAATATCATGACTCCGCCCTCCCATTTTATTGAAAATGGGGCGGCGAAGAAGCCTGCATCGATTGGCAGTCCTTGGATGGGCCCTTTACGTTCTTTATTAGATAAAGGTATTGCGCCAAGCACTAGTACTTTTGTTTCTGATCTGTCCACAGGTAAAAGGAAGAAACAGGTAAAAGTAATGGGGTCCGTCCTAGATGAAGGTACGGGAGAGTCAGCCGAGGTCACAGTGGAACTAGATCTTCCCGGAAGTGTGTCCCCCATGGAAACCGAGACGATATCCGAGATGAGGACCACTTTGACTCCGGGCATAAACACTGGTGACGTTGTAAGTACGCCCGTATGTGCTGTTGGGAATGATATCACTGGGGGGACTCCCGCTGGGAATGCCTCGATATCTAATAATTCCCAGGTGTCGTTTGTTGGTCGTCAACCAATTTCGACACTCCCTGTTGCTCCAGGGGCAGCCTTAGGCATGGTAAGTGGTGCTGTAAATAACTATGGTGTAATACCAGGTATAGTTAATTTCAGCACAGCAGACAATACCTCTGGTGGATATAGAGACAATGTATCCATGGTCTTACCAGGAGTAAACTCCACGACCTTACGTAATACCCCAGTCACGGGAGTTATCACGCAAGGCCGGGTAGGATTAAATCCCTTGCAATTGAACACCTCTGGGTTGACAAACGCAGGGGATCGAGGTCAGTGTTCTGCAGGAACAATGCCAGTTTCACACTTAATACCTCAGAGTGTTAATAGAAACAATACGGCATTGTTCCAGTCACAACAGGGTATGACTGAGAATGGTTCTGGGTCGGGTGTCATAAACCCATATAGGGCTCATTATCAACTTCCTGTCAGCCAATTCCGGTCGCCTGCGGGTTCCGGTATGGTTAACTCAGGGATTCCGGTTAGGACTTTTCGTCCTTCCGGTCCCACTATAAGGAGGCCTGTTGTGACAAACCCCGGTGGGTTGAGACTTCCGGTTCGTCCGGAAATGCAGTGGGCTAGGCCTATTGCATCCCCTTATAGGCGGGTCTCTAATAGTCCACAAATCAATACGGGAGTTCCGGTTATTGATGGTTCTCTGTCTGCTGTTATTCTGCAAAGAATGGAACAACAGGCAGCTGAACTAGATCAGTTCCGGCGACTCTTGACTTCCGCTTCCGGTACTGTTCAGGTTCCATCCCCGGTTCTGACACAGCTTCCGGTAGTATCGTCTGATCCGATTGATTTGTCTACTGACCCATCGATGAGACGTCAGGGGGTCGCGCAACGTCAATCCATTGAGGATAATGACAGTGATCATGATCCGGAGAGACGTTCATATTCAGAGGTACTAGAAGCTCTGTACGAGTTGTACCCTAATATGTCACGACCCCCACCGCCGACATCCTCTCGCCTACATACTATGGCAGAGGCTCCGTCGACAACTACCATGCAGACGTCGTCCCTTCCTGCGTCAGATGCCATTCATGGTTTATGTTCCGTTCTTGATACGGTTTTAGCCCAGCCTAAAACAATGCAGGAACGTATTACAAGAACGGGAAAACGTGCACTCTTTAGACCGGCTTCCGCTTCGGCACCCCTTCCGGTGGAGAAGCCCACGTCTAGAGCGTACGGAATTCATGATTCGGCATATGACTTTAAGGCCGCGGAACCGGAACCTGATCTTGCCGACATATGTAAAGGCAACAAGGTCCCTTCCAAGGTCTTGATCCCGCTAACTGATAAGCAGTCTTCTACTATTGAAGAAGCTGCGCGGCAGGGGGTAGCCATAGCCTCTCACATGGACTGGTTTCTAACGGCCATATCCACTGTGTTGAGCAGGTTGTTGCGTTCGCAGTTAGCAGCCAGTAGTAGTCCTGAGCTACAATTACTGGCGGATCTTCAGAACGTGGCTGCTAAAGCTAATGCTGATGCAATGGCTTTAGCCGCATTCAATGCTGCGATGGTTGTTCATCTGAGACGACAAGCTTACTTGTCTTCCGTTGTCAACCATGCTCCTGATATAGTCATTCGTACTTTGAAGGAGCAATCGCCAGCATCTTCGCTGTTGTTTAATGGCATTATACCGTCTCTAAGGGATACGGTGGAGAAGGCTAAGCCTAATCCTCCGCCTAGAGCGGGTGGTATGGGGACAGGAAAACGTATTTCTACGGACACTTCCGGTCCACCAACCAAGCAACCTAGGCCGACTACTTCCGCTTCCGGTCCAAAAGGGAAGTCTCAAGCGGCGGGTCGCATGCCACAACAGCAAGGCCAGACCAATCCCAACTATAAAGGTAAAGGGAAAGGTCGTGGCAAAAAGCAGCAGGGCCGGTGACGATTCGGGCCATGTCAATCTCATGACATGGCGGGGGACCACGAATTGCCTCAACTTCCGGTCCCGCCGAAATCCAGTCTCCCGGTCGGGGGACGACTTCAAGGATTTTGGCGGAATTGGCAAAAACTGGGGATGGATCCGTGGGTAATCCGTACTATTCGATACGGTTACCCCCTAGAAGTTACTATAGATCCACCCCTTACTGCTGCTCCCAAGCCCTCCCGTATACCTATACGGAAGGCACACCTTCTGGTAACACAGGCATCTGTGGACAAACTTATCCAGAAGCATGCAGTAATAGAACTTCCGGTCCACGACCGGTCCCCCGGGTTCTATTCTCCGGTCTTCCTTGTGCCAAAGAAGGATACACCGGAAATGCGCATGATAATAAATCTGCGCAGGCTGAACAAGGACTTCCTGATGAAACCCCCACACTTTCGGATGGAGTCCTTCCGGTCCATCAGGACCGCTCTGGTTCCAGGGGAATGGTTAACTTCCTTGGATCTTCGGGATGCTTACCTGCATATCCCGATTCATCCAAGTTACCGGAAGTACCTGAGATTCCTGGTCGGTGCTCGCCGTTTCCAATTCCAGGTTCTACCTTTCGGTCTAGCCAGTTCCCCTTGGATCTTCACCAGAGTATTTCAGCCAGTGGCGGCGTATCTGCACAGTCGAAGTATCAAATATCATTTTTACCTAGACGATTCCATTATCAGGAATATGTGCAGAATACAACTCCGATGCGATACAACATTTGTATGGCACATCCTCGAACTACTGGGTTATCTCCCACACGAGGAAAAATCGGAGATAACACCGTCACAACAACGGAACTTCCTAGGCGTGGCGTACGACACCAAATTGGTCATTGCTCGGCCACCGGAAGTTCGTTGGTGCAAGATATGTCGCGACATTCCACTGTTCATCAGACATTCTTGCCGCACTGCCATCCAGTTTGCATCAATAATCGGTCTACTGACATCCACACAGGATGTCACACCACGAGGCCGATTACAGTTACGACCACTAATGATCTATTTAAATCAGCATTGGCCACACAGGCACAGGAATCCCATGATTCCTGTCACAGAGGAAGTCAAACATCACCTATTATGGTGGATGGACCCTCTCAACGTGATGCCTGGTGTAACACTGCTTCCGTTTCAAGCTACTCATCAGCTATTCACGGATGCTTCGATGCAAGGATGGGGGGCCCACCTCGGATCCAAGTCGATATCAGGCTATTGGACTCCGCAGGAGAGGTTACTCCATATCAATGTGTTAGAGTTCATGGCCGTCAATCGAGCAATACTCTTATTGATACAGGACCTCAAAGGCCAGTCGGTTCTGGTAGCTACAGACAACACAACTGTCTTAGCTTACATCAACAAGATGGGGGGAACTCGGTCCTCGAAGCTTCTGAAGCAGACCGAGATACTCTACCATCTGTGCTGGCAGAACGATATCATACTTCATGCCAGACACATACCAGGACATCTGAATGTACTAGCAGACGCACTGTCGAGAAAACATCAGATTATACCGACGGAGTGGCAGCTTCACACAGACATTCTGCGCCAAATCGCTCAGATTTGGGAACAACCGCTGATAGATCTGTTCGCTACTCACCTGAATCATCAACTCCCTCTGTATATGTCCCCTGTACTGGATCCTCTAGCAGTGGGAGTCGATGCTCTATCGCAGGATTGGACGGGTCTAATAGCGTATGCTTACCCGCCCCCCTTCAATCCTGCCTCTAGTTCTACAAAAGATACGCGCGCATCCGTGCGTGGTTTATCTAATTGTCCCTTGGTGGCCAGCTCGTCCGTGGTTTCCCGACCTTCTGGAATTACTGGTAGACGTCCCAAGACGACTACCTCTTTGGGAAAAACTACTTCGTCAACCGAAGTCAGCAATTTTCCACCACAAACCTCAGGCATTCCATCTGCACGCTTGCAAGTGCTCAAGGATCAGCTCACTGAGGTTGGGTTTTCTGGGAAGCTTCGAGAAGAATGGTCGCTTCCACTCGATCCTCCACATCAGCTTGTTATCAAGGGAAGTGGAGGGTCTTCCATGAGTGGTGTTCTGGAAGTAACATTGATGCCCGTTCTGCCTCTGTTCAGCAGATAGCAGATTTCTTGTTACACCTGTTTCAAGACAAGGGTCTTGCTCCATCTACGGTGGATGGTTACAGATCTGCATTATCTAGGATTATTAACCTGTCTACTGGCGTTAATCCTGCCTCTGATCCTAATCTAACAGCTCTGGTTAGATCGTTTAGGATTGACAGGCTTGTCTCTGTACCAAAACTTCCTAAATAAGATTTAGCATTAGTTCTACGGAGTTTATCAGAACCTCCGTTCGAACCCATAACTACAGCCGATCTGAAATTCCTATCCTACAAAACAGTTTTTTGTTAGCCTTGGCTTCAGCGGCTCGCGTGTCAGAACTACACGCTTTGGATGCTAGGGAAATTAGGCATGATTCTCGATGGACTTATGTGGTACTTACTACCATTCCTGAATTTGTAGCCAAGAACCAATCTCTGTACGACACTTCTTGTAGAGAATTTAGGGTTCCAGCTTTAGCTGATTTCCTTTCCTCAGGGTTAGAATCGGACAACCTTATGTGTCAGGTTCGTGCCCTTACTGTATATATTAGTCGCACTAAAGTACTACGTGCTGGGCGAAGGCGATTATTTATACCATTTTGTCCCCGGAGCCAACAAGAGATATCTAAAAACACTATCTCTTCTTGGCTCTCCAAAACTATTAGGTTAGCCTACGATGGAGTGTCATCGATGCAGGCTGCGTTGTGGGATGTCTCTGCACATGAGATCAGGGCGCTTGGGGCGTCCTGGCCTTTGTGGACCAACAGGTCGGTAACTGATATTATGAGGGCTTGTTTTTGGAGATCTCACACAACCTTCGCATCATACTACTTGAGAGACATGACACTTATCAAGGATGACCTATTTTCCTTGGGACCACTGGTGACAGCGCAGCAGATCACCGGGGTCGGGTCAGCACACAGACACTAGAGGCCTGTGTGTTTTTATCGGTTTTTAATGGTAAGAACACGTTTCCTCATAAAAAACTTTCTTTTAAAAAAGGGGGGGGCACGTGTATATAACTTCCATTATGTCAGCGCCGATGAGCCTGGGAGGTCTGGGCTTACTATAGGGACAGTGTCTACGATACCGTTATATGACCCTGTCGCTATTGAGTCTTTATGGAAGCCTATTCTTATTTAAGTTTTATGGCCAGCATGAAGTCTCTTGCTGACTTCCGTCTAATCCTCACGCCATTAGTCGCTGTCACTTGGACTTCCCTCCGTCCTGCTTTGGGATTCTCGCATATGTCAGTAAGGTCAGTTTCACTGTGTAAAAAATATAATAAATTTACATGTAATTTTTACATTTTTAAACTGAAACTTACCTTACTGACAGAGATGGTCCCACCCGACCTCCCCGCTTGGGATCTTTACATTTACGCGTAAGAAGTGGAGATCTATTGTGATTGAGTGCTGGCGTGGGTGATTAGGCGGGAAATGAACTGTGCTATTGTTTTAATTTCTTCACTTGTTAATCCGTGTTTGCACACGAACGCATATGTCAGTAAGGTAAGTTTCAGTTTAAAAATGTAAAAATTACATGTAAATTTATTATATTTCAAATTGTCATTTTCCACGCCTGGAAAGTCTTTAAAATTTCACATTTTTACTTATCAATCCTAGTTCTATAGTTCTATATTCTGATTAAAAAGTTTACTGCTGTATGCCATTTGGAAGCATTTGATTACTGTGTATGTAAGTGAATTCATCATAAAAATCGAAAGTGGCTTGAAATTCATGGGATAATAGTTGATTCAGGTCCTTAGTACTTGGAATGGGTTTTTTTTCAAAAGAGGTGGGAACCTTGTTTCAACTCATTGTATCTGCACTGTCATAACATCAGGGATTCATACACGTCGGTTTTTGCCACCGGTATTTGGTGGCAAAATTCACTAGGAAACTCAATTCGGACTGTAAAAAACTGAAGTGTGTGCGTTTAGCACAGTAAATATTAAATTTCCCAGCTATAAACTCAATTCCGGTGAATGCTAAAACTCGTAATTCGACCAACAAATCCGTTTAAAAAATTTTTTTAGACCTACGCACGTCATTTATTCAGAAAAGTTTGTTAAAACGAGTAAAAACGCACCTTGTTGACAAGATCGTTTACAGGAACGCATTCTCCACGTTCGAGATAAAAAAATTGAAGGGCAACAACTCGTGTTTCCATTACACAAAAGCATTTGGGTCACGTAGTAGAAATGTGTCGATGTTATTGGGTAAAATTGTCATGTATTTTAAAGTCTTTTCATTCAACCCCACGAAAACCTGATCACCTGACGTAACCCGACTTTCTGATTGGTCAACCATAAATATCGCTTGAGTACGCATGCGCCGTGGCCGAAATCGACAGAATCACAATGGTGTTTGGCTTCGCTCACCGAAACCACGCGTCGCGTAAACAACAGGATTTTTACCGAATGTTGAATAAATGTTCAGTATTCTTTATCCTTTAGAAGTGTAATCAGGAATACATATCGTGACATCTATAAGATTTTAGACGAGTTATTTAGTCGGAATGAAGCAAAACAGACCGTCCATCGTTAGTAATCTGAAAGTGATAAAATTTCTTACGTGAGTTTTACAGTACAATATTTTTGCCAAATTGCGTTTCCTAAATATTTCTAAAGCTGTAAAATGCCGAATGTGTTCCGAATGTATGTTCAGGGGTTCAAATTAATGTATCGTGCATCAAATACCATCCATTATTTCATTTTATTTGTCAATTCCAACGACCATGACGACTTGACAGACACCGTTTTTGAACCCATTTTGAAAGGTTCAACACTGCTTGACAGTCTGGCACTCGGAAATCGACAGCACTACTAGAAGAGACAGCCATGAAGGAGTAAAACACGTTCTTAAAATGTCAAGTTTTATCTTGGGATATATTTCCTGAAATGAATTTAGTAAATTATCATGCACATTGAGTCATTTTGCACAATTCCACTTGAGAAAAACCAATCCATTCATACAACATGAAATCTCTAGTTTTAGGTGATCGATTGAGGTGATCGATTGGTTACGTGGTTGATCTACTAGGAGATCAAAAAATCGATCACCTGGACCAAAAATCAGGGGATCAATTTTTTGATCACCCCGTGCTGTCTTATTTCAAGGCCTGTTCAACATTTTAGGGAAAACCCCTGATTGGGATTAAATATCG
Organism: Hanleya hanleyi; assembly: GCA_036873755.1. Classification (NCBI taxonomy): domain Eukaryota; kingdom Metazoa; phylum Mollusca; class Polyplacophora; order Lepidopleurida; family Hanleyidae; genus Hanleya; species Hanleya hanleyi. Next base: position 76,850 of record JAVTVY010022520.1, on the reverse strand, counting down.
CAATTCAGATCTCGTTCATTCCAAATTAGGAAGGATATGGATTATTTAAATTGACAAAAATATTTTCATAACTGAAACAATGCTAGTAATTGGGGTGCAGTTGTCGGTAGGAGATGGGAATTGAGCCATCTCCGATAGACTGCACCCCCAGAAGGCTGACTTTGTGGTGATAGAATATTCTATTCTTGTTCAAATAAATTAAGACAGTTCAATGATTATGTCAAATTTGAGGGTATATAACTTTATTCTAAGCTTTAAACTCTATCTCATAACCATTAAATATGGCGGCGGCAAAAACACAAAAAAACTCAATAGCAATCAGGACGCCGGTGGCAAAAACTGATAAAAACTCAATTGAGGTAAAAAAAATAATGAAATTTCAGTATCCGGTGGCTACCGGACTTTTGGACTTCTATGAATCCCTGAACATATCCATGCACATGTAGTTCGTACAGATGTCAGGGTGTACAATGCAGGTACACCCCCCAGCAAGGTCAATAAATAGCCCCGTGGGACTTCCAGGGATGTTGTGCACACTCCAGGCCAAGCTAAGTATAGGCCGCAGCTCCTCAGACAGCTTGCTGTAAGCGGCAACTGAACTTGGGCTCCCATGGGGTTCCATGTGTGAAAGGAATAGGACCCCAACTGTGGGGTTCCCAGGTGTGAAAGGAATAGGACCCAGACATCGTGATATGACTGAAATAGTGTTGAAAGCGGCGTCAAGTCATATTCACTCACTCACTCACCCTGAACAAATAAATATGACCCCAAGTATCAGGACTGTCATAAATGTTGTGATAACAGTACTAGGAAGTTGTGTTTACACAATAGTATATGTGATTTATCTGTTTATGATATAGGGTCATAGTTATACACTCTACATACATGTACATGTAGTTTGTTAGTCTGTTGATAATCTAGCCTTTGGTACATGTTGGTGTACTATCACATGGAGTTCATTAACAATCACACAAATTATACAACATTGATTGCACGGGAGTGTACTGGTCACTGATAAACAGCTATCATTGTACATTGTAATACACACATATGGGATTGTCATCTTTGTACAGGTATGTATTCTCCTGCACATTGGTTTAGATGATGAACATATATAACGTGTTTGCCCATATATGGTATGGTAGAGTTATATGGTGATCTGAATCATTATGGCCGGGTGGATCTACATTAAGCTGTTTGGTCAGATAGATTAATATTATGTAGTGATCCATAAGAACTTGTATCTCCATGAATCCATAATAGATAATTTACAACATGATGATTTATATGGTCAAGGGGATTTATTTGGTGATCCAAATTACTGATCACATGTTGTGTGTGTTGACTGGTGACCCATATGGTCAAGTAGATTATGGTCATCTGTATGGTCAGGTATATTTATATACTGATAGGTATGGTTGCTTCAATTCATTTGCTGAGAAGCAACAGGAACTTGATAATGTGATGTCTGGCACTGTAATATCACTTGTCTTTATTGCACCATGTAAGCGTCCTGTCCGTGTCTTGTGTGCTATCCTCAGTGTTTTATAGGTTGGATGGAAGGTGTCTGGTTCCATGCTGCATCAAAGATTTCTTCTTTGAAGTAGCAGGAACACAACTGGGCTGGGTGGTGCTTAGTTGGTTCGTCGTGATATAGCTGAAATATTGTTGAAAGCAACGTTAAATTCTATTCACTCACTCGCTCACCCTGATAGGTATGGTCAAGTAGATTTATATAGTGATTTATATGGTCAGGGAGATCTATATGGTGATCCAAAGGCCAGGTCGTGTTTTATTGACTGGTGATTCATGTGGTCAGGTAGATTATTGTGATCTGTATGACCAGGTTCATTAGTATGCTAATGTATGGTCAGTTAGATTTATATTGTGATTTATATGGTCAAGGAGATTTATATTGTGATCCAAGTGGTCAGGCACATGTAGTAATTACTGGTGATCCATGTGGTCAGGTAGATTATGGTGATCTTTATGGTCAGGTATATTTATATTCTGATAGGTATGGTGAAGTAGATAGTGATTTATATGGTCAAGGAGATTTATCTGGCGATCCAAATGGCCAGGTAGCCTGGATTATGATGATCTGTATGGCCAGGTTCAGTAATATGCAGCTGGTACAAGGTACATGTAGATGGCCAGGCAGATTTATATGGTCAAGGAGATTTATCTGGCGATCCAAATGGCCAGGTAGCCTGGATTATGATGATCTGTATGGCCAGGTAGCCTGGATTATGATGATCTGTATGGCCAGGTAGCCTGGATTATGATGATCTGTATGGCCAGGTTCAGTAATATGCAGCTGGTACAAGGTACATGTACATGTAGATGGCCAGGCAGATTTATATGGTCAAGAACATTTATATTGTGGCCGGACGGCCAGGACACACGTAGACTGGGGAATCATGTGACCAGGTAATTATGGTGATCTATATGGGCAGGTATATTTATGGTCAGTTAGATTATTCTGTATTGTCAGGTGAATTTTTATATAGTGATCCGAGCCAGATTTATTCCGCGAACCCCGAGATAGCTATTTATCAAAGCACCATGTGCTCAATGTATATCCGTGTTGTTAAGCTGGTGACAGGTTGTCTGTAGTAAGACATTTGAATGATCTAGGTTTCCTGGAAATGATTGATTTTATGCCATATTATAGAGAAGAAAGTGACTTTAACTATGTACATTGTACATCTGACTGACAAATTGACATCTCTGTGCTGAGCATATCATGACACAAGCTACCTTTTTGTCTATCATTGGTCCCTGAGTATTTATGTGGAGCGAGCCCCTGTCTTTAACAAGGTCTGCCGTTAAGCTGCAGGGATAAGTAAAGTGGCTGCTGTAACAATGGGCTCAACTGGACACAAGCTTGCAGTGACTGGGCACACTGTATTGATCTGTGTGTGTATGGGGAAAGCTGGGCTGTTTGACTTGTGTTGAAATATTGATGGGAGAACAAACACTGACCAATCTGTTGTGAGGGAGCTGAGAGGCTGGGAGAAAACCCGGCCAGGCTGTAAGGCAAGGTAGGACCATCTCAAGGGTGTACATACGACCAGCTGACCGGCCCGGCAATCTGTCGGTGCAATATTCCGACCACGTCTACGTCGTCGTCTCCAGGTGACCGTTCTCAACGATAACCGACGTACCGGTTCCGCCTTAAGTACTGTACCGTAATAGCTGCCAGAGGCTGATCAATCTCACCCTGGAGTACTGTAAAATATTCCGAGGGAAAATTAGTTACTACACATTGTAGGCAGTCTTATATGGATGCAGCATCCAGTGCATACAAATACAGCCAAATCGTAGCGTACATGGCCTCAGTTGTACACAGCTGTGTTAAAACAATCCTCGCTGTGATATGCTTTCGGAGACATGTATACATATCAATGTATCTGTCAGTTGGTAAATTTTCAGGATGAACCTCGGTCCCTCGATTCTGTCGTTAAGAAATCGGAATGATCTGTACCATTGGTATAGTGCTGGATTGAACTGATAATATTGTTACAGGTATGTCATCAATATTGATATATTAGTTTCAGTATCAGAACTTTGCAGGCTATTCAACTGCATGTACATGTTGATTCACTGATCAGCTGGACTAGATCAGCTGTGTTCACCCTGACCCAGTTTCTCTGCAATTCTATTGTCTCTGCAACATTCCCATCGCATCTGGGTTTACATTGTACACTACACAGATGAAACTCACTTTGGTTTCAGGATATTGTGGATGGTTGGAGGTACATGTACTTAAGCACTCCATCATGCCGCGATGGGTACTGGTAGTCCAATCACCATCCCGTATTTCCTAAAACTATATAAATGCTGTCTGTATTTGATTGCAGCGGTCAACCTCATAACTATGTAAGAGGCATTTTCTGTGAAGGAGAAAGGCCGAGTAACTGTACATTCGTGAAAAAGAATCGATGATTCTTTTTCACGAATGTACAGTTACGAGGTTTTTCTGCGACTTAAAAGTTAGTCCATCGAACAAATTGCCATGATATAGGCCTCAGAAGATATAGGTGAAAAAGAATGTACACTTGCTGTACATTCGTGAAAAATAATGTACACTTTTAACAATAGAGTGACGTCACAACTAGCTTTTAACGACCATGAAAATACTATGCACAATAGATAATGTAGTGAACGGTGTGAACTGTGAATCAAATTCAGGTATTACTAAATATATTCTGGTTTTACAGTACAGTTTGTAACATAGGTGCATGGTAAATTCTCTAATAATTCAAACACCTCCAGATTAACATTCAATCACCTCCAGATTAACATTCAATTCCCCCATTTAACACCGATTCACCTCCAGATTGACATTCAATCGCCCCCAGATTAACATTGATTCACACCCAGATTAACATTCAATCGCCCCCAGATTATTATTCAATCTCCCACAGATTAACATTCAATCACCCACAGATTAACATTGATTCACCCCCAGATTAACATTGAATCATCCCCAGATTAACATTTAATCATCCACAACTTAACAATAAATCACCCACAGATTAACATTCGACCACCCCCAGATTAACATTCAATCGTCCGCAGATTAACATCCAATCATCCGCAGATTAACATTCAATCACCCACGGATTAACACTTAATCACCCACAGATTAACATTGATTCACCCCCAGATTAACATTCAATCATCCACAGATTAACATTCAATGATCCACAGATTAGCATTCAATCAGCCACAGATTAGCATTCAATCACCCACAGATTAACATTCAATCACCCACAGATTAATATACAATCGCTCCCAGATTAACATTGATTCACCCACAGATTAACATTCAATCACCCACAGATTAACATACAATCGCTCCCAGATTAACATTGATTCACCCCAGATTAACATTCAATCATCTGCAGATTAACATTCAATCACCCACAGATTAACATTCAATCACCAACAGATTAACATTGATTCACCCCCAGATTAACATTCAATCATCCGCAGATTAACATTCAATCACCCACAGATTAACATTCAATCACCCACAGATTACCATTGATGCAACCTCAGATTAACATTGATTCACCCCCGGATTAACATTCAATTGTCCGCAGAATAACATTCAATTACCCATGGATTAGCATTTACAAGGTTCGTACATCATGGAAAAACCTGGAAAGTCATGGAATTTCAAAATTAATTTTCCAGGCCTGGAAAGTCATGAAATTTCACTTACGATCATGGAAAAAACCTGGAAATTGAGAGGGAATGTAATTTGAAGAATAAAACCTATCATAAAAGAAAACACTCGCCTTGAAATCGGTGAATCAAGTGTTGTGCATGTTATTTTTCATTCGCAACGTCGTTAACGTCAACGAGAAATCCTGTTGGCCTTCTATTTCCGGTATCTTTGAAAAGGGAAGTAACTCGTAACGACATTGTCATGGAAAAATCAATGGAAATTGCAGAAGGAACTAATTGTCCAATCACGCAACTCGTTACTGGGGGTACTTTGAAAGGGATATAACTCGTGATTGACATCGGTGCGGAAGGCAGGAGTTCCGATGGTATTCCATACACGACAAATAGTGCACTCACGGAATAGTCGAGGAGGGAAGTTATTCCATAGCAAAACGTTACTAAAATGTATTCGGAAATTAATCCCATCCGTACTGGATATTATTAGTATATTTTAATTGTTATTACGGGTTTAACTTGGCAAATGAACTTTGTTGAGAAAACTTGGCATACACGCCCGAGGGCAGAGTTGAAGCACGAAAAAGTTTGCGCATGTTCAAAGTAAACTCCCGCCATTTTATGGAATCCTACAGTGGCAGGTCCCGGTCGATGCGGAGAGGACATTATTACTCAAGACTGTGATTGCGACTGTTCATTCTAGTCATTCGCTCATAATTGAATTAATATATTTTTTTAATGATTTGTTTTACAAACAATGGACATTAATGCTGAGAGAACATTGTTACTCAAGACTGATTGCTGGAAGTCTGGCTGTTTATTCTAGTCAATCGCTCCTACGGTAATTTCCCTAACAATTCACCTTCCAAATTTAATTCGAAAACTGCCGATTTTTCCCCTGTCGTGATTTTTTCCATCCTAATAAAACGAAAACGGGAGCATTTTCAATATACCCGTGAAACAATAAATTCGAACACTCCCGTTTTCGTCGTGGAGTTCGTGCCGCTGAAAGTAAAGTGAATATGTTACTAAAGAATAATTTGTTACTCAGAATAATTTCTGTACAACTAAATCGTGACTAACGATACGCGTCGACACAGAAATAAAATACAACAGTTCAGTTTTTGTTGTTGCGAATTCGCCATATCATAGAACTATGATCAGTTGTCACTAACCGGGTTCTCATTAGCAGGAGGTCAACTGTCAACTGGCCATTTTGAGGCACCTACTTGATCAATAGAAAATAATTTAACGGCAATTTGAATGCTATTTTCGATGTCTCATTTTCTTTAATAAACATGATATGGAAGGACAAAGATATAAATGTTTCCCTCTGCTTGTCCCTGTCCGGGCTTCGGCGTAATAGTTAGTTTGTGCACAACTCCTATGTCGAGGGAGCCATTATTTCATTTCTTCATAGCTGCATGATGTGTCTCATACATTTTGACTGCAGGAAGGGAGTAGTTGAGTATTTCATTTGTGCTACGGGGAGATGTCAATAGACATTGACGCTGGTGTTTTATTCACTCACCAATCCAGAACGACGTTTCCATGTAATAAAATGACAGACGTTAGTGTTTCCAACAACATGATAATCCAGTTTATAATCAACCAGGAATCAACTTTTTGGAGCGGACGAACATAAGATAATGCACCCTGATCTCATCGCTGGGTCAGTCACATTGACATCTCACGAGTGACGTTGTAGACAAGTCAATGTATTATACAACCGATCATCATTGCAGGACTTGGCTTACAGTACATGTGAAATTTTTTTTTTAGTTTAGTTTTTATGTATTTTCAATGCTTTACATCGCTGGACAATTCACTTTTTACTTCGTGTTTGAGGGATAATGAATCAAACGTCGGCATCACGGTACAGATTTAGCCGGGAAATATGGTCGAATGACTGCAGGCACGTGTCGCAATACTGTCGGCCTATCATCCCTATTGCGGTAATGGAAACTTCCACTGACCCGGTGCTGTAATCCCACAAGGTTTCCCGACGAATCGAATTGGAAGAGTTCACTTTCAAAATAGGGAAGTAAGGCACAAAAGTTTTCAACACGTATATCGCTTTTCAACAACAACAACGCGAGGGCAGATTTTTCTTTCGTTTCGTAGACTATATTTTCTTTGTATTTCATTCTTGAAACTTGCAACTCTGGTGGACACATTCACGACCTACGCAATTTAATGATAATAACAACTACACAGGGACTGCTTGAAGTTGAAGAAAAAGAAAAAAATCATTTACGGCGACAGATGGCTGATAAAAACTATTGGGTCGGTAGCTTTTCGATGGGGTGGGCGGGTTACGGGACTCATTGAGACGCCCTGAAACTCAATTCTAGATAACACCCTTGTTGCAAGTGGCAAGTTTTCCAAGGAAGAGAGAAGCTTTCCACACAAATATGCCTGGGTTAGGTCCTGGAAAATGAGGTAAAAGTCATGGAAAAAGTCACGGAAAGTCATGGAATTTCAGGTGCTCAAAAGAGTACGAACCCTGATTTAATCACCCACAGATTAACATTCAATCACCCTCAGATTAATAATAAATCATAAATCAGATTAACATTGATTCACCTCCATGGTCCGCAGAATAACATTCAATCATCCACAGATTAGCATTCAATCACCCACAGATTAACATTCAATCACCCACAGATTAGCATTCAATCACCCACAGGTTAACATTCAATCACCCACAGATTAACATTCAATCACCCACAGATTAACATTCAATCATGGTCACCTCCAGATTAATCACCCACAGATTAACATTCAATCACCCACAGATTAACATCCAATCACCTCCAGATTAACATTGATTCACCCCCACATTGACATTCAATCGCCCCCTGATTAACATTGATTCACTCCCAGATTGACATTCAATCACTTTGGGAATGAAATTGGTCTAATTGGGTTTGCATGCTGTGCAGAACTTAACTGTTGTGATTAATTTTTAATCTTTAAAAATTAATCACAATAGTGAAGTTTTGCCCAGAATCACCCCAGATTATTGTACAATCACTCCCAGATTAACATTCAGTCAATCCCAGATTAACATTCAGTCACCCCAAGATTAATATTCAATTGCCCCCAAATTAACATTCAATCAACTCCAGATTAACATTCAATCACTTCCAGAATATCATTAAATTGTACTCAGATTAACATCAAATCACCCCAGATTAACATTCAATTACTTCCAGACTAACATTCAATTGCTTCTAGATTGACATTAAATCGCCCCAGGTTAACATTTAATCAGCCCTAGATTAACACACAAACATCCCGATTCACATTCAATCACCGCAGATTAAACTTCAATTACCTCCAGTTTAACATTCAATCACCTCCAGATTAACATACAATTGCCTCCATATTAACATTCAATCACCCCCAGATTGACATTCAATCGCCCCCAGATTAACATTTAATCACCCCCAGATTAACACACAATCACCTCAGATTAACACAATCATCCCAGATTAACAATCAATCACCCCCAGATTAACATTCAATCACCCCCAGATTAACATTCAATCACCCCCATATTAACATTCAATCACATTCAGATTAACATTAAATTGTCCCCATAGTAACATTCAATCACCCACATATTAACAGTAAATTGTCCCCTGATTATCATTCAATCGCCTCCAGCTTAACATTCAATCGGCTCCAGATTAGCATTCAATCACCCACAGATTAACATTCAATCACCCCCCAGATTGACATTCACCAGGGGTTTTTCTAGACACTTTTTTCATCGTGGTAACCACGATGAAAAACAATTACAAATTGAGTTTTTGTAAATTGAGTTTTATTGCCGAAAATTGAGTTTTCTAAAATTTTGAGAATTTACGCGCCAAAGGCGCGCGAAAAATTTAGTTTCTACGAAATAAATTGAGTTTCTGAGTAATCTAAACTGAGTTTCGTCGTCTGTTATCCCGTCCCCCTCCCCCAAAACCCCCGCGAGAAAGAAAAAAAAAACGTGTGACCAGCCACGCCACTCGAGTCGAGATAAGCACTCAGGATTTGTAACTGATGTGCAGACAGATAACTTGTGTACCTGTATTATTCAATCGTATAGCTCCGATAAGGACGTCTGGTCTTGAACTGTTCTCATTTCAGTCGTATAGGTCCGATAAAGACATTGTCCTGAACGTTTCTCATTTCAAAGCAAATTGTTCGGCCACGTTTTCGATGATCGAACTAGTCCGCCATTTTGATATTTCAAAGTTACGTCCCCTCTTTTTAGTCCACTCGGGAACCACTGCTGTCATACTGCTGTGGCTTATGAGTCTGGTCTCCGAGACACGCTGTCCGTCAATCTCCGGGTTTTTCGGTTAAGTTCGGAACCAAGACAACGGGCAAGCATTTTCTCTCTCAGTCAACATTTCACTTGGATGCGTGTGACGTTGAAAGACGTTTCCCCAGAAACAAGAAACGAACAAAACAGACATTCCCCAAAATACAGCTGATGTACCATTTGAGAATAAATACACAAAGTGAGCAATGCAGATTGGTGTAAAAACAAAAGATCCACACTCTCTCCTGCGCAACTGGGGATCTACATGCGGGGGCATATGCTATAACATACAAAATATACGTTTTTATGAATAATTTTATTTCTGCCCGATGGAAATTTCTGAAACCCCAGTATGTTTTGTAAACAAGTCCCACACCACATACTACAAAATAGGGTGCATATTGAGTTTAATTTGCAATTTTTGGCCATTTATCTGCATTTACCAAGCAGCATTGGATTTTTTTCGTGAAATCCACAAAACTTCACAACCACCATTGTTTTATTTTTTACGTCTCATATTAACATTTTTATTGCCATTTATTTCTTCATTTCTTTCCTGTCACTTACAAATACCCAGACACTTACAATACTCAACCACCAACTTTGTCAAGGATTGCTTAACTCATGGAAATGGACAAGGGACAATTTTTATTTCTTGACTATAAGTATAGATTTTTTAAACTAAAGTAAGCTATTTGTAGAGAAAATATTTTCACCTTTGACCTATCACAATCCAGAGCTAAAGTACTCTCCCCCACCCCCAAAATAATCGACCAAATAGAACTTCCCGAGATAACTTGGATTTTAAAACTCTCTTGTTTTATCCGCGCTCATTTTTTAATTAAATGAAGCTATCTCTGAGGGAAGTATTTCTACTTAACATCTTTAGCCAAAATATAATCGGCCAATCACAGTTGGATAGCAAACAAGCTTGTATGCAGCTATGTATGACACGCAACTTTGCTTGATGAGCTTCATAACATTACTGACATGTTCATTCACGATGAAAAATTGTCGCGAATTTATTTATTGTAAGTGTCCTACTAAAAAGATAAAAAAAAATGAGTTTCCAGACTGCATGCGATGAAAAACCCGAAAAAATTGAGTTTTGTTGTTTATTTTGCGCGCCATAGGCGCGCCGAAAAATTGAGTTTTTCATCTTTTTGAAATTGAGTTATATAAAGGAAAAGTGTCTAAAATAACCCCTGTTCACTTTCTAGGAGTGAATTATTGGAGAATTTACCCTATGTTAATGTACATATATATATTGGTAAGGTAATACCAGGCAATTGATTTGCAATACATGTATCTTTTTAATATGATCTGTCATACATATATTATTCGCACCAGTGCCAAGATTACACATGCACAATGTGTGCTGCTCTATTGCGTGGGTTATTCATCCAGGCAGGCCTATATCATGTACATGTAGGTCTCCTCAATATTCCATGCATTTCAAATGTCAGCATTTGGTACGAGTCAAAATCATTTATTGTATATTCGTTCTGGTGATTGCATAATCGATACCGTAAATGTAGCAGATTTATTGCACGTGTCGCCATCTCCCTTAACCTACATGTTAACGTCCTACCATGAATATATTGTACAAACGCGAGATCGTGTAATAAATATTGTACAGTGGGGGACCATATACGGACATGTACATTCATGACTGCAGTTCTTGGAATTACAATTTAGTGGTGCCCAACCATTGCAATGGAGACCTGTACAGACCAGGCCATATCATTTTCATTCATGAATGATTTAGCCGGCATGGTAGCCGAGTAAATAATACAGTTGATTGGACTTGGATGACACTAGCTGCCCATTGGTCATTTGATCCTGAGGTGCATGATTAAGAGAGATGATCCATCAGCATGATCGGGACGTGTGGTGCATGCACAGCTTAGTCGATGATGTGGAGCCTGCAGGCTTATGTCATGAATGGAGGCTGGACACTGAACAATGGCCCATCCATTGATAAAATATCCAACCTTCTCGCACGTTGAATTGTGAATGATGGCGGCAGTGGTAAACAGGTTAGGGAGTACTACATCTGTAAAATGGAGGTGAAAGGTTTGTTTTTGCTCAGTAACCAGGCCTTCAAGTGCCTCCTATATTTTCCTATATTTTTGAGTCATTCCTATATTTTCCTATATTTTACTCAAAACCTCCTATTTCCTATATTTTGACTTTTTCTCATGAAAACTTTCATCAATGCTCTGTAATGAGTCAAACTTACATGAGGAAATTCATTTCAGAATTTTTTTTTTCGCCTCGCTTCGCTTGGCAAATATGAAAACATTTAAATCTCTCTATGCTGAATCAAACAACAGTTCAGGTCACCTGAAAAACCATCCCTATGACCGCATTCAGTGAAAGTAATGTGATTAAACACCAGAAAACTACCAAGTTTGGAACATACAATGTAGTACAGACCTGTCTTACACCTTTTATTTCCTATACTTTATTCAGAAAATTCCTATATTTGTCCCCCGCTACTTACAGTACGTGAAAGAAATGAACTCAATACTGGGATGACATGATGTTAACATCATGACAACCCGATTCTGTCACCATGTTAACATGATGATAACCCGATTCTTGTCCTGGTCTTGTTACAAGGACGACATCGGGACAACATCGGAACAGCATTGGGACGACTTCGGGACAGCATCGGGACGACATCGGGACGTCATGTTGTTATCTCCAAATTACAATCGTTTACGTGACATGTGAATACAGAGGCAATTGCGTTAATGTTTACACTCGTTTGGTTCGTTTCGGTTCGGTTATTAAAATATGACCGCAAAATTTTTAAACCGGAACGAAGTTTGAACGAATTATGACCAGAATATGAACGGAGTTTGACCGAAACGAAATAACCGAAACGAAATGAACCGAACGGAGTGAACGAAGTTTGGACTACCGTAGAGCCAGTGGACTGCCCGCTGCTGCCGTTAAACTTTAATCGTCCGTACATGTTTGCCTGTGAATAAAGTTGGATGACTGACAGAATGGCTCGGAAACCCGTATAGTTAAATGTTTACAAAATGTACTGATTGTAATTTGTTCAGATAGATAAAGAAATATGAAGCAGGTCGTCTCTACTCCCGCGGCGAAAAGCACCATGTGGTCCAAATGTGCGAACTTTGACCCTGCAGAGCTATGCCCCTGAAAACAGCCGCACCACGTACTCCTACCCGTGCGGCGCTTCTGAAGTGTGATCACCTACTGTCCACTTCCATAGTCTACCGAATTTGTGATTACAGATGAATTGATTTTCAAAATACTATAACAACTACATGGCTTGTTGTCCCAAGATTCTGTTATAGTCGGCGTCTTTTGTTTGTTTGTGAGACGAATGTATAAATTTTTATTGTACTCAGAATTAAGAGCCCCCCCCCCCGCAATACATAACAACGGAATAAAAGAACAACATTTCACATGGGGTACATGCTGATCTAATCCCCATTACGAAGTTAGAGTATATTACCAATATAATAATAGTAACACTTTAAATTAAGCCTAGAGCTCAAATTAACAAAAAAATGAATCCCGTTTTGCGAGACATGAGAAAATATAAAATACCACATATCTTTAGTACTTCCATTTATAAATATCTCGCTCTGCTCTCTCAAGGTTATTTATTATTTAATTATTTATTTTAATATCTAGCGCTGCAAAAGATCTTAAATGAACGAAGAAATGTACCGTGAAATTTAAATAGAGCATTGAGTTGATGGGCCGCGAAATCCGAATGGGAAGGGGACTACAATTTCAATCAATCAAAAATCGAAATGTAATCGGGTGGGTCTAACAAAAGAAAAAATAGTTGATAAAATACTTAATTAATATTATCCTGGATGGTCCTAAAAAAAGATTCGTTCTCATCGAGGCGTACAAGGTACATTCCAAAGATGTTTTCCGTCCTCAATACAATTGTGTTGCGGAAACCTGTCGCTTATGTACGGAAGATATCACAGAGAAACAACTTATTAGACCATTCTTCCTAAATATTTACATAATACTAAAAATTTGTCTGGACTAATGTGATAACAAACGAGAAGAATGCAAGATAATTTTACCGATAGCACAGAAGAATATATAAGATAAATATTCTGATAAAAAATATTATTAAACAATTTTGAATAACTTTTTCTTTTCTCATATCGCCCAATCCTATAAAAAGTTCATAACAGATCATATTGTAAAACGCAAATAGAATGCAGATCTAGCATGAATGGACGAAATTCTTGCATAAAGCATTCACTTTTTGCACGAGAAAACCGGAATGTGAAATTGAAGACCTGCTGTGACCTTCTCGCGCGGACCTTGGCGAGAGCACTCCAGTGCAGACGTCGCGAAAGATTTCATCCCTACCTCGATTTAGAGCATATAAAATTATGTTTTTAGATCTAATATAAAGTTGATTGTAATAGAAAGAAGAAACATATATCTCTGTGAATCTGGGGATGATGAAGATCGATCTTCGTTGTTTTCTTGAAGTTGGAAATCCGTGACAAGTTGCCATTTTCAACTACTGTTCTCCGTGAATGTGAGAAAATGATTTATGAGAATGAACGCAAAAGGATGAACGGAGTTTGAACGAAATATAACCGAATTGTGTCGATAGGTGCCAAGAAATGAAATACAAATGAAAATATGTTTGATCACTATATCCAAACATGTACCATGCAGATTTATGTTCGTTTTGACGCGCTGTAGACACGCGGGTGTGAACGTTACTCACACTCACAGTAGGATGATATACCCAGTGCCACAGCCCGTACGGGATGTTGTTTGGCCCCAGCATATCAGATTTAAGGATCAGAAAAATAATCTCAATTGTACAACATATTAGTGCCAGGGTTTCCAAGTTACTTTGTAGTAATGGGAAGAGAATCAGCGGATGAGAAAATCGGGACAAATAATCGGGACAACATCGGACCAACACTGTGACAAGATCGCGACATGATCGGGACGTCATGATGCTGTCCCGATGTTGTCCCGATTTTTCAACCGGGACAAGACCAGGTCAAAATCGGGACAGCATGATGTTAACACGGTGAAAAGATCGGGACAAGATCGGGTTGATTTTTATTGAGTTCATTTCTTTCACGTACTGTAGTGGGGGGGGGGGGGAGGGGACTTAGAAACACCGGTGTCCGTAATTCCGTACGATTTTCTTGTCCGGACAATAACTCGTGAACGATTTAACCGATCAACTTCAAACTTGGGGTGTGTCTTGACATTGGCGAGACGACGGTTGGGATTGTTTTCCAGCAATGTGCGATATTGGAGTTGAATGTTGTCCGGACAATAACTGGAGTACGATTCAACTGATCTACTTCAAACTTGGGGAGTGCCTTGACATCGGTGAGAGGATGGTTGGGATTGTTTTTCAGCAATGTACATAATCCAATATGCCGCCGTCAGCCATATTGGATTATAAGCAGTTGGATCTTAGATTTTCTTGTCCGGACAATAACTCGTGAACGATTTAACCGATCAACTTCAAACTTGGGGTGTGCCTTGACATTAGTGAGAGGACGGTTGGGATTGTTTTTCAGCAATGTACGTAATCTAATATGGCCGCCGTCAGCCATATTGGATTATAAGCAGTTGGATCTTGTCCGGACAACAACTCGAGAACGATTCAACCGATCTACTTCATATGGGGGGAGTGCCTTGACATTGGTGAGAGGACAGTGGATATCTCCATTTTCAAATCATATTCTTCATCAATGATATGAGATATCATCGACCAAAACAAATCGACCATAGAGGTCCATGCCCCCGCAGCAGCAGCAGCGCCAGTTATGGTGGATGTAATCCACCATAACTGGTGCTGCTAGCTGGGGACATGGACCTCTATGGTCGATTTTTATACGCCCGCCAAAAGGCGGACGTATTATGTGATGGCGGTTTCCGTCCGTCTGTCCGTCCATCCGTCTGTCCGTCCCCCGTGTCCGGTCTATATCTGGGACAGTTTTCTATCTACAGTTCTAATTTTTGGTGACTGGATACCCTATGGGGAGACGATGTGTCGCGTACCAAAATGAAGGTCAAGGTCAGAGGTCAAAGGTCACTGGCCTAAGAAACAGGAAATCACCGAAGTGTTCGTGTCCGGTCTATATCTGT
Organism: Hanleya hanleyi; assembly: GCA_036873755.1. Classification (NCBI taxonomy): domain Eukaryota; kingdom Metazoa; phylum Mollusca; class Polyplacophora; order Lepidopleurida; family Hanleyidae; genus Hanleya; species Hanleya hanleyi. The sequence continues at coordinate 61,192 of JAVTVY010022520.1, read as the reverse complement.
GATCGTTCTCTATCCACAGTTGCAATTTTCTGTGAGTGGATACGCTAGGTGGAGACGATGTGTCGCGTACCAAAAATGAGGTCGAGGTCAGAGGTCAAAGGTCACCGTTGCCTAAAATCAGGAAACCACTGATCATTGACAGTTTTCTATCTACAGTTCTAATTTTTGGTGAATGGATGCCCTAGGGGGGAACGATGTATTGCATACCAAATGTAGGTCGAGGTCAGAGGTCAAAGGTCAGTGTGACCGAAAAATCAGGAAATCATTAAAAATTTCTAATTTTTTGTGAGTGGATTCAATAGGGGGAAATGAAGTGTTCCATACCAAAATATAGGTCAAGGTCAAAGGTCAAAGGTCACTGTCACCCAAAAATTAGGAAATTATTAAAAATAACATTTCTTTGTGTCAGTAGATACATTAGAGGACACGATGTGTCACATATCAAAATGTAGGTCAAGGTCAAAGGTCAAGGTCACTGTGACCTAAAATCATGAAATTATTGAAAATCATGATTTCTTGAGTCCAAAGAGAAAATACGGGTAGCCATTTTGTCATGTACCAAAATTTAGATCCAGGTCAATAGTCAAGATCACTGTTACACCAGAATCAAGGTCAAAGATCAGTTTGACTTATCAGGAAATCATTAAAAACTACTAATTTTTGGTGAGTGGATTCAATAGGGGGAAATGAAGTTCGCATACCGAAATGAAGTTCGCATACCAAAAATTAGGTCACGGTCAAAGGTCACTGTGACCCCAAAACCAGGAAATTGTTAAAAATCATGTTTTGTTGTGTCCATTGAGAAATTACGGGGTTTGTCATGTACCAAAATTTAGGTCAAGGTCACGGTGACTCCAGAATCGAGAAATCTTTGAAAAGTACTTTTTTTGTGTCTAGATACATTAGGGGGACATGATGTGCCACGTACGAAAATGTAGGTCAAGGCCGAATGTCAAGGTCACTGTGACCCCCAAAATCATGAAATTCATAAAAATCATGATTTTTTGTGTCCATTGATATATTAACGGGAAGATGATGTGTCGTGTACCAAAATTTAGGTCAAGGTCAAAGGTCAAGGTCACTGTGACTCCAATTAAGTCCCTTTTTTTAATATGCCTATCGAAGATGAGGTCATGTAATGCGATGTTGCGTTCTGTCCATCCATCCATTAACATTTGTTGTCCATACGATATCTCTAGTTTCATGGTATGGAATGGTATCAAATACCTTACTCGCATGGTGAAGAGGAGCCATACATCCATTTGTCAAAGGTCAACGTCACAGTCCCCCAAAACTGAATCATTTTTAGCTGATTATATGTGTTAGATTGGAATATTCAGAGTTCTCTTCCCAACATGTATATGGCATTTGTCCTGTGGAGTCTTCCGTGTTTGAAACAGCTACATTTAGTTAAACTGTTGTGAAATAAAAACCATACTTTTGCTAATTTAACGGGGAGAGGGGTGCTTTATGAACTTCATACCTGTTTATTAACTCAAGAATGTGGTTTTACTTCATCCCTTTCTTCTTCCTTCATGAAAAATTCTCTCGTCTGAAAGAAATGCATTTGCAGGAAAACTACTATTTTCTTGTGTTTGACTATTGTCGATTTCAGTGTGGGATATGTGAGCTCTTGGTTCTTGCTCCAAGGTCAACTAGTTTCCAAGAGTTAAGCTCATTTTAGTTTATCATTCAATTTTAGATGTGATATATGTTACATTCTCAAAAGCACAAAATTGTAGACCTTTCTCTGGATTGCTAGCTACCAATTGGAATCAAGGCTATTAAACAACCTTGAAATTTGGACCAATATAATTCCAGATATACGGGCGTATATTGAAGCCCCTTGGGCTCTTGTTCTCCTATATTTTGGCAAATTTCCTCAGGACTATATTTTCTCCTATATTTTCACTGTGAGCCACTTGAAGGCCTGAGTAACTTTAGATTCATCCATCATAACACTTGAAGATGTTCAGGCAGCTTATTTGTAGCTAATATTGCTACATCTCATAATAACAGTGTTTTTCATTATTAGATTAATATGTCATCTATTATTATCCAATAGATAAACGACGGTTTGTTTTTTGTAATACCATCCAAGGCAGATATATTTGTCCATGGTTGACGTCTCATAGTTCAGTATATTCTTGACTATTAAGGAAAAATAAAACACTTTATATCATGGTCTTGCAGCTCTTAAGGTGGGGCGGCGGTATTCAAAATGACTTTTTGCACAAGTTGGAATGAATTAGATGTCTGTCTGTCCCTGACAGATATTTTTTGAAAGGGACAGGTAAAAAAATAAATGACCTGTCTTGGGTGACACTGTCACAGGTAGCTAAAAATTTCTTCAAATTTGATCATATCACTTCAAAGAAGGTACTAGTTATCGCATGGAAATATATATAATCATCTAAATTCTAGTAACTCCGTTAACAACTTTGTCATTGTATCCTACATTGCAGGTCATTTTCACTGATTGCTTGTCCAGGTAGTCTTTTGAGGAGACTAGTAGAAATTATATTTACCTGTCATCCTAGACAGGTAAATTCTTCGAAACATGTTGACCTCTGTTTCAATGTAGCCATCTAAAACCATGAGACGATGACACACTTTCATGACTCGTTTATAAAGGCACATATACACATGTACATGTGCATCTGTCTTCTGGTTGATGTATATAATTGTGAAAACATTTTTCACAATGGTCTGCTGCATAATACATCTATATTGTGCATACACATTACAATAGGTTGGAAGGCCCTGCTTGAGTGGTCTGTTAATAAAACATTCACCCAGACACAACTGCTGTGTTGGAGTAGAGGCTGCTGGAGATCTCCATTGACACCAGTGTTTACCCAGTAGTAATATCCACTGGTAATGAGCCATGCAATGACCACATAGTCCGTATTGTGGAACCAGAGCACAAAGAATACAGCACTTGCTGCCTTCTAGCTGTACCAGTACTATACATATTTCTTTATGGCACGGTTTAAAAACGCTGTTGAACCGTTTACCAGGTATAATATATGAACGTGTGCAGATTGTACCAGTTACCCCCTGCCGATGTTGTGAATCCGGTCGGGGTACAGACTATATACAGATATGAAATCATACTCTTTTGTGCAGACGTAAATGTCTATGAATAGGATTTACAGCATGATAACTTGAAATGCTGTTAAGTGGAACAAAATTACCAAGTTTCCAAACTCCACTAACAGGAAAAGAAGCCAGTCCACAGGTAAACATTTAGAATCCTGGGTTTGCACTATAATTCAAGTTAATTGTTACAAAATAATATTTTGCCCCGATAGCAGCGGGCAGTGCACTGATATGTAGCGGACCGCCTGAGTTCTGGTTCATCAGTCCGAGTGCTTTAGTATCTCTTTAACCTAGGAAATATTTTAAATTGATGATAACTGGACTATTTTCGACCTGAAGTTGCCAAAATTATCAGAAATGTAAGCTGTTGTTTCTTGTAATAGCTTGACAATTTCATCCATAGTTAGCATATTTACACCAATTTATCAATAATTATGAAACCTGTCCCTGGTTAAAGAGATAGGAGAAAGACCAGTAGAACAAACTGGAGCTCAACACAGTGACCCACGTACCAATGCACCTGTCGCTGCTACAATGTACATGTATAGGAGCAAGATAGTATTGTCTAAGGATTAACTTGGATTATCGCGCAAACCAACCATTGCTTAAATACACCATCTTACATAAACAGAGGTGTCCTGTCGGAAATCCACAATTAATGCAGTTGGTGTTAATATACATTGCTTTAACTTGTTCATGTGTTTGTAAACCTTCACATACATGTACTCTATATTTGCTGAGTCTACTACTGTTTAATACAGGAAATTACCCCCCTGAAATATCCCAAACAGTGTTTTATGAATACAAACCATTCAGGCATGCAATATGTGCATTAGGGTGATTTTCAATATCAAAAGATCGTGTATGAATGAAGGACAAAAGTCAGGAAGTAGTTCCCAAGAAATCACACAATGTTGAGTTGACAATATGTTTTACATGAACTGATCCCGAAATAGTGCAGCTCCAACGCCAGGGAGAGCAGGTCCGCATGAAAAAAAAATAGATCTTGTCTCGATCTCTGTCAAAGTTGGAAGTATTTTGAGCCATTTCCTTTACTACATGTATGTACTACGAAATTAATTTCTATATTTGCCCTCATGTTCTGATGTCTTTTCTACATGACATTATTAACCTACAATATAAATTCTCTATCTTTTTATCACTAATTATGAATATAAACATGATAAAGGTACATGTATGTGAGAGATCACTCTTGCTCGCCAGCACTCTCCAAACATTTTCTCCAGGAGAGTGATTAACAGCTCCTGTAGATTTTGCAAACACGTGAGACGGAGATATATGCTAGCTACACTTTCTTTCCAGATTGGGAAGTAACCTGTATGGGATGTCAATGTCGGACTAACTCTATAGGTGTGAATGAGAATACCTATCTATTTTTAGAAAGGTTACGCCTATTTACAGATACCTATGTCCCCACAAGACAATCTGGTACATACCAGTAGCTTAATACTTTATGTCATACAGTATGCGCTGGTATATAGTATAGCACTTTAGTTCCGTTATCTCCAGTGTGTTATTTACACTGACTATTTGATCTGTGGTGGTGATCATAAAAGCAGCAAAGCCCATGTAAATACACATCCTGTTTCTAGCTATACAAGGATGTTCTTTTGCCCAGCTCTCAATCTTATAATTGTCACATGTTGTATTTATTTATCATGGTTGAACCTGACAAAAAAAAAATACAGTTACTAGTCAACATAGTAATGCACTAGTTACAGTTATTAAGTGTTATACAATGTGGCTGCTGTTAAAATCCATTTGCATTCTAGCTCCCTGTCTGACACGTTTGCTGAACTTTCTGAATGTACTGGGCACAGTTTGCCAGCTTGAGTACATTTGTGCCATAGTACCTGCAGTGGGGTGCACCCAGTACATAAGTATGAAGTAGACATGTGCACCTCATAGGTGTGCATTATTTAAGTACATTCAGGTATGGTTCATGAATAGGAATGGTAAGTTTCCCAATAATTCCATCCTTTAATTGAGAACTCCCCTTTAAACTCATGTTGTTCTGAGAAGGCAGAGGTATTTCAGATATCCAATTCCAGCTAATTTATAAATTATATGGCCCATGTATTTGTCCATATCATTATGTTGATCATTGCTCTAATTGTCTGATTACAGTACATGAAGTCCCTGAGTTATAAATGGCTTAAATTATGGGATGAAATATTGATGGCACATGCCAATGACAGCTACATGTACATATTTTGGCATCAAATAGAGGCTGTACAGTTCTGGAACCTGTCCAACCAACGAACTGTGTTAATACAGTTGTAACTTGGTCAGGGAGTGATGGAATAATGAGATAACCTAAATATTACTTAGATATTTGAGAGCTTTTAACTTCGGCTATTAGGTTACTATGACTTGTTTACTTCCGTAATACACACAAGGATACAGTTAGGTGTGGACATCAAGGCTCTAGTATTTCAGTGTTATTTATATTTTTTTTTTATAAAATATTCTCCACTAGGATATGTTCTTCCTTCTGCCTCTATTTTGACTATCTCTATTATCAGTAAGTCTCGCAGACATTTCTTGAGTTCTTACATCTGCGCTGATGTTTTGAAAAAAATTTGCAAAATTAACATGGGGTAAATGGGGGACCCAGGGTTTTTTTGTTTTTTTTTTTTAAATTATAACTCTGATTAAATGGAAGACATCCAAAATTCAAGGAAGTCTGAAGAAATTTGAACTTCACCCCATCCACACCCCCCCACTAAATTTCCACCACTGGTCCTCCCACTCAAACTGCCACACATACAGTAGTCCAGTATGGTAGGTGATGAAAGAATGACTGCAGTGTATGGACGATTCCCCTTGCCATTTCCACCACTAATAAGGAATTAATTATCAGTATATATCATCTGGCCGGGTTAATCAGTGATGTGGGTATGGGGTCATCTGGAGCCGTAATGTACTAATTAATGCACATGTTTCTACTTCACAGTGTGACTGACTGGCTGACTGACTGACACCCCACTGGAACATTTACACACAGATTGCCCGGACCAGATACAGGCCGGAGAGCTCGGACAACAGTCAGCGTGGTCAGCAGCCAATATTGTACATACATCTACAACCCTGCCTTTCTGGAGCCAGCACCCTGTCCGTACACTGCGTCAATGTAAGAACTGCCCGAATTCGGCAGCGGTATTTCAATATCCCCAGTTTGTACACCTACAAGTGTGTATCATGGATATGTGTATTTTTCGTCTCGGAGGATGATTTTTGAGGTGTTCCACAGCGTAGATCAAATGACAGGCTGTCATGGATAGTGTCAATTTGTGAAGAAGTTTTAATTGCATTAAATTCTGACCACCTCTGAGTAGATGTGACCTGGGAATTTCATGTTGAAGGTTTCATCTCTTTACGTGTGGATAGGCAACGATGAAGATGGCAGAAACAAAATTACCGCCGGAAAGATCTGTGTGTATACATGCCATCCAGTCTGCTAACTTAGAGAGAGTTAAGTAGACTGGGTGCTACAGGACCAGAACGCTAAATGAGCGAAAATGTAGTTTACGACAAGGCTACCTTTATCCCTATATAACCTACAAACTGTATTGTCCGGCCCGTCAGGGGAGTTTACCATGGCCAAGAAGGCTGACGCTCGGGTGTTTCATGTGAGCGTGATTGGTCTTTCTGGGACAGAGAGAGAGAAAGGGGCGGCGGGTGCGGGCAAGTCATGTCTGTGCAACCGTTTCATGTGCCCTCTGGCTGACGACTACCACACGGACCACATCTCCGTTCTGAGTCAGAGCGATTTTGGGGGGCGTGTCATCAACAATGACCACTTCCTGTACTGGGGCGAGGTGACCAAGACAGATGAGGGCAGTGATTTTACATTCCATGTGATAGAACAGACAGAGTTTGTCGACGACGTGTCCTTCCAGCCATTCAAGACAGGGCGGATAGAGCCGTACAATAAACGCTGTGCTGCCACCAAGGTCCAGTCTGCGGAGAAGCTCATGTACATATGTAAAGAGCAGTTGGGTAGGTCAAGTTATCCTCTAAATTTTATATATACTGATATGTAATCTCGTACGGTCTATAAATTACAATTTGTCAAGGTGTTTAGCTTGCCGCAAAGCAATTTGTTTTTTATGGAATAATTCTTTGGAGGGAAAAGAAAACCCTTTGGAGCTGGGCAGTAGCTGCTTCACGGTCTGTTGAGGTCACAAACCACCATTGATTTCTTTTGGGCCTACTTAAATTTGATTGGTCATTATACCTGACTATTTGTGATCGATATATTTTGAATTATTTCTTTAACGCAACTTATTTGGTTCTTCGGGATATAGCTGAAATATTGTTGAAAGCGATGTTAAATTCTATTCACCCACTAACTCACTTAAATATTCAAAACTAAAAAATATCCAAACAACCTTCTAAATTTTAACAGCGAAAAACTGTTTGATTGCCTACCTCCCATATTCGCTGTGATTGTGTCGGCTGGAATGACCTAATTTCTGGCAGCCATAGCTAAAAATAATGGTGGCGAATGCATGCTGAATTTTATACAATGTATGTTTGAGCAGAAAAGTCGGGCTACTTTGGCGTGGTGGGTCATTTGTGGTGGCGAATATTATGGAATATAGTTTTGTCAATATGTGCACAGGTGGTCTACTACTTGTCAAGTAAGGCTGTTTTTCAGCGGTTTGTGTCCTTGAAGCGTGGACACTAGACATTTCTGGTGCATGGCTCAGCTCTGGGTAGTTCTACTCACAGTTCTCCCCACGTTATTATATATGTCCTGTCCACTATGAGTGGGAACAAAATAAGTCATGCCTGACGCGACCCGGACTTTCTGAATTGGGACAATTGTTGCTTGGCATTCTGGGAATTCTGGAAAAGAATGACGAATTTTGAAGATTGACCTCAAATATAAAAATACTGATAAACTAGAGGTGACGGAGTAGTTATCATAATATTGGAAAGGTTTTATTTATATCTCAGAATGCTTTTATCAATCAAAACAAAAACAGAACACAGTACAGGTCTCATCTCAAGTGAGTATCTCCTTGACCTCACGCAAGAGCTGGCATGTGACGTCGCAGGGTTTCCATTTTCTGGGTATTTGGGAATGTTGGGAGGTAGCTATCGGCGTTGGAGAAGCTGATAAATTTACTCACAAATCCAGTGAAATAATAGTATGCTTGAAGTGGTGTAATATTTAATTTGGGAGCTGGTGTAAAAAATGATAAGATTGTTGAAGAATTTATCCAAGTAGTTTCTCTGTGCGGCAAGTCAAAATTGGACTGTTCCTGAGTGTAAGCAAAGTAGGTGACTGTTGATTTTGAGTCGGATTTGTGGGGGACAAAATAAAATGTAATATTTCAAGCCTTCCATCCATGAAATGAATTAGACATTTTGCAGGACATCCTGATCCAAACATCTTCGTAATTAGAGATTGTCAGGAGATATGACCAAGAGTTTCATAGGTGGTGCCATCACACCATGCTGATAACTACTCTCCGCCCATATCTGGTTCGTGCTCATACTGCCTGTATGTATTCCATGATTGTTCAAAAGACTTGTTTATATGTTATTCAAACTTTTATTGCAGGAATGGAGACGGACAGTGCGTATGAACAGAAACTCATACCAGAGGGCAGACTGGGAGTGGACGGCTTCCTCTGTGTCTTTGATGTCAGTATCATACAGCAAAGGACGTTAGAGAAACAGGTGGAATTTATTATCAGTGTTCTCAACAATGTTGCGAAAACGAAGAAACCATTCGTCTTGGTGACGACAAAGAATGACGAGGCGGACGAACGCTATTCGAAGGAAGCGGAAAAACTATGTAGCCGGAAGGAGTTTCGTGGGAACGTCCCTCTGGTGGAAACCTCCGCCCATACGAACGTGAATGTCGAGTTAGCATTCATGACCTTAGCTCATTTGATAGACAAGACCAAAACAAGGACTAAAATTACACCGTTCACGGAAGCATCGCGGGCGCGTAAAGAAATTCTGGACGTCGCCGAGGAGGCGTACAGGAATTTACTGAGATCTCATGTGGCTGATGCCAAAGCTGTGTGGACTACGTGGCGAAAAAAATTTGAGGCCAAACCGGATTATGTGCATTATGTGGAACTGTTCGGAACAGAGAAGGCGCGGAAAATGTTCCGTCTCCACACGAAAACCTTACGTGAAGAACAGATACAGAAGCGTGAATTACACTTCCTCTCTAAACTGCCGGATGTCTTACAACAATTCTTACCCAATTTGGACGTTATATCTGACAGGTGAGATAATGTGTTGTTGTTTTCACTGATTTGCAGCTTTGCTCCTAAAAATGAACTACGGGTGAGGACCTTACATGACAAATTAGATGGAAGTTCTCCTTTAGCATGCTTAATAAGTTGAAATCTCTGTGAATTATTTCCCTCCATAATGCAGCATGATAAGCAGGCCTCCCAGAGTGGCATAAAATCATAAAAATCATAAAATTTTGCCAAAAATGAGTAAACAGCATAAAATAGCATAAAAGTTGTTAAAAAATCATCAAATCATAAATTTTTGTGGGAAAAAAATTGGTCAGTTGACGATCTGCACTTAAAATCTCCGAAATCTGATATTGGGTGTGCTCACAAGTTCCAAGTATGTACATATAACAGTGGCGTCGGAAGCGGGGGCCAGGCCCCCCGCCCCCCACTACTTTTGATGAGGGGGTCCCGATCTTCGCCCCACATTTTTTGGCACTCCTGACTGACCATGTTCCCACATAAAAATTACAGATAGAGTGCCAGGACGTGTAGTGGTGTGTTTTAGGCCTGTTTTGTTTGTGATAAACCAGGAAGTCAAATGGAGTCCGGCATATTCTTCAATATTGATGCGTGTTTATGCGAAACAAATGTGAAAATAGGACCATAAATCTATATACATTGTGTTCAGATTTATTTCCGGGAAAACGCGCAAAACGCATCTCCGGCAACCTGAGGCCGCGGAGCTTCCGGGGCCCAGATGGCCCCTGGATCCTCACCTATCAAGCTGTGAGGATCGCTTATTTTAACTCTGTGTAAATGAATCGGTATCATATTGGTTCTAATGTTCCATGATGTATAAACGGTCATCGTTTTTTATGTGTTTTTGTTATGTGTTAAATATAACTAGAAAGTCAAATGGATTCAGGCATGAAGTATGATTTTTTCAATATCGATGCATGCTTATAAATTATGCGAAACAAACATGAAAATAGAACCAGAAATCTGCATACATTATGTTCGAAATTATTTCCGGGAAAACGCTTAGAACGCGTCTCCGGAGATCTGGGACTAACGAGCTTCCAGGGCCTAGGCGGCCCCTGGACCCTCGCCTCTTGGGCTGTGAGGATTTCCTTGTTTTATCTTTGTGTGAATGAATCATATCGGTAGGCATATTCATCGTGTTGTATGTTTTAAATATAACAACTAGAAAGTCAAATGGATGCAGGCATGAGGTGCGATGTTTCAATATCGATGCTTGGTTATAATTGTGAAAAAATTGTGAAAATAGAACCATAAATCTGTATGCAGTATGATCAGTTTTATATCTGGGAAAACGCTCAGAACGCATCTCCGGCGAGCTAGAACCCCTGGACCCTCGCCTGTTGGGCTGTGATAGTGGAACCCTCCCCCAACTTTCAATTACGTTCCGACGCCACTATATAAATGTTGTACAATACCTGGTTCTGTGTTGGTGTATATTATTAGTGCATTAGTCACATTCATAGCCAGGGTTCTCTGATATCCGCTCATTCTCAACTTGTCACATATGACATTGTACCCCTCCAAACCTACAATCTGTATTCACTTTGACTCTACTTTTATGAGAAATCATAAAAAATAGATGACAAAAGCATAAAAAGCATAAAATTTTCTTGAAAATAGCATAAAATAATCATAAATTTTCACAAAAATTGGCATAAAATCATAATTAAAATTCCTGAAAAGTGGCTGGGAGGCCTGGATAAGGCTTCTAAAATACAGGCCTAGTACATGTACCTCCTACATGTATATTTCCTATATTTCTTAATCATTCCTATATTTTACTCAAAACCTTCTATATTTCCTATGAAAACTTTCACGAATGCTCTGAAATGAGTAAAATTGGCATGAGATATACATAAGAAAAATGAAAACATTTAAATCTCTCTCTATATTGAACCAAACAGCAAAATGGGTCTCCTCAATTATTTCAGTGGAAATAATTTGATTAAACACCACAAAAACTACCAAGTTTGGAACATGCAATGTAATAGTCACTGGTCTTACGCTCCATAATTTGCTAGATTTTTCTACATTTCATTAAGAAAATTCCAATTTTTCTCCTATATTTTGGCAAACTTTCTCTTATTTTTTCAAATTGAGAGATCGGTAGGAATGAGGTAAATCTTATAATAATTTGATCACCCTGGCCCTCGATAGCTAACTGGTCTAAGGCGCATCGCTGGCTGATGGCTAGCCTCGCACCGCTGAACCAGCATGGGTTTGAGCCTTGCTGTGGGCTGTGGTTCTCTCCGGGTACTCCGTCGTCTTCCTCCACCATTCAAACTGGCAGTCACCATATAAGTGAAACAACCTGGACTGTGACAGTTAACAGTTATAAAGAATCAGAGCTGGATTTAGACAGAATATTCTTTGAAATCATTGTCTGAATTGTGTTTTAACATTATCAAATTATTAGAGACCTTAATGTAAATAGAATGACTTGTGCATGTACCCTGTCTCGCTCATCATCCTGGTCACAGGTGAATCTCTAATCGCCTACATACACTTAACATGCCAAATGTGGTTTTCCTTTTCATGTTAATCGTGTAACCACCTACACCAACATTGTACAAAGGTATTAAAAAGTCCAATCAGGTATACATGTGGTCATATATGAGTCATTAAACATTAAAAATAATAACATCGTGAACATTGATACATTCATCAAAGAATAACGGGATTGTATTGTTCCAAGGTTAATCACCCTCATTGGCAGTTGGTAATGAGATACTTGTAATTGCAATTTTTTACTCACCACCAGAAATTATTCCTTAATAAAGGTAGAACACTTGTGCCTCATTTGCATAATTGGTCAATTACACATGGTTTACCTGCGCATGAGATCATGTAAATAAACTAAAATAAAGGGAAATTATGGAAGTTCATGTATATACATGTATAATGTGATAAGTTAGTGTATGTTCATCAGTCGTGAGAAAATATCAAGTAGGAAGTATATGATATTGTATCACACACCTGTTAAGGTTTTGTCTGTGACTTTCCTATATCAAGGACAGCCAGGTGAAATGTTGTGTGGCCGATCTATGGCATGATGTTCTAAAGCTTTCCCATGAATAAAGGTTTCCTTTTCAGTCCTTTTTAAAGTGCATGATTGCGCCAATGCTGAGGTGCAAAAACCTGCACCCCTCGATTTTGAGAAATAATCGATGACCTTTAATCAGAAATTATCCTTTCATCATATTCTGTCTTGAGTATTGTGACCCCCCATTGTTTTTCACATATCTTCTCTGAACCTGATGAATAAATTTTTAAATTTAATAAAAGCAATCAACCTCTTGAAATGAGCCTCCTCTACTTCAGTGCAGTATATTTGTGTATATTTATGTAGATCTGTTGGAAAATCTTTTGACATTTCATATTTCTGATTTTCGTATTTAAGCAGAACTGTGTGTACAATGCCTGTTGATGTTGATCTGAAATTATCAGACAAGGTTATGTTGTGAAAACGTATCGGTATGAATAAGTGAAGAGTGATAATGGAAAAATGTTCACATGCTTGAGAATGTTCTGAAATTAATATATTATCGAAGAAATATGTACGGAAATCTATCCACGCATATTGGCAACTTGCTGTCATATTTTAATGAAAATATTACTGCATACGAAAGACACACTATGTAATATCCTTGAACCAGTTCAATGCAATACTTGTCCTTTCAACAGCTTGTCAAATAAATTTCTTCTTTTTTTTCCACCCGTAGGAGTTGGCCGACATGTCAGAAGCATATACAGCGTCACCCGGACTTTAGCTCATACTTCATCAACGCGTGTTCTCAGGACGACCAATCATGGAAGGACTCCGACTTTGTGGACAATTACGAGGAGACGCGTCTCCCCTTTGATTTGCTCAAATCTCCCGAGGCCGACACCTACTTCAGGAACCATGTGAATGCTTTGCAGGCAGAGCATAAAAAATTAGAGTAAGACTGACACGAGTTACAATGCTTGTGGTTTTCATCAGATATATTTCTTACATAAATACTCAGGCCTTATTAAATTGCACCTAATTTGCGATGTTAAACTCTGTGCCCTAATTTGAGATGCATCCAAAATAGAGGGCAGAGGAAGAAATTTTTTTTTATATATATCTATGAATTATTTTAAAACATTTTTTTTAGCATCAAAAATAAAAATTGAGATATTGTCATGAAGATTCCTCATCAATTAAAATTCAAGTGTCGTATTCAAGTTAGAGCCTACATAATGTGCTAGAATTCTGGGACTTTCCTTTAATTTGGGCTAATTTCCTGCCTAAAAAAAAATGTTGCCCTGCCGAATATAGGTTGTGCCCAAATTAGGGAGATCTAAAGCCCTGTAAGTGTATTATGTCTGTAGGTATGCTAACCCAGTCCGTCGGACCGTGTCCCTGTCCAGACAGGACAAAAACGTTAGGCTCTGAGCTCATTACTGTCAGAGCTAAAAACATAATTAACTGACAATGTTCAACTGATTTCAGCTGAATGTGAAATGTCATTTCTTTGAATTTATCATGTTTACCATGTTTATGGAACTTGAATTTATCAAATTTAGCAAAATGTAGAAGTTTTTGGGCTGTTGTTTGTTTGTATTCAGAGCTATAAATGAAAATGTACCAGTGGCAGTGATTTGAGGCTACTCTTACTGAACACATCAATTTCTCTCCGGAGCATGTCCCCACTCATTGGAGTACCAAGCCCGACCCTCTGTCTCATAAACTAATCCTCGCCCAGCCCTACACCCTCATATATTCCTGGGTAAATGATGTTTCACCTACTGAATGCATCTCCTTTCCTCTGGAGCATATATATCCCCATCCCAGGGTAGGCCTACCAATCCCCACCCTTTCTCTCCTAAACTACATGTACATGTAATCCAACAACCCAGCCCGATACCTGCATATGTTCTGAGAGCTTGTATGCTGCACATCCTCGGGAGCATGTATCTACATGTATGTCCTAAACTAAGCCGTGTTTGGCCCATACGCTCGTATTCCTGGGTCTTACATCATGCTACACTTATTGAATGCATTGCTGGTTGTTATTGAAAGAATACATGTCACATTGTTTTGGGACTCAGATTGAGTAAGTTTCTAAAATACAGAAATGTGTAGTATGGGATGGGATATACATATGATCAGCCCTCAACACTAATGCAAGTTTTTTGAGATATTTTTCAGAACTCCTGTCAATATCAAATATTTATACATATATATTCCATCAGGCCATGTCAGTCTTCCAGGGGTTTTTTTCTCATTTTTTTTTTGCATTAGAACTTGGACATTTACAATGCATTATGCATAGGTCGCTATAAACCTGTCCATGTTTTGAGTGTTAGATGGCAGCAAATGTTTTTCTTCTGGCTGCATTCCATATCTTCGAAGAATATATCATGTCTTGTGTGTAACAATGCAAGATGAATAATTAATTCGCCAGTACTTAAAGAAGTAAGATTCATATCTTTGTACTGTGGCATGCTGTTCCCAAAGGGATTGTTGAATTTGCAAAATGTTGCCGTTGTGTTGAAATATACTGTTTCAGAAATATAGCTTCCATGTCAAGAAGAATTTCATAGAAGGGTTGTCCTCACTATCTCTCCATTTCACTCATTTTGTCATGTTGAGCGAATGGAAATAATCTTCCTTGATGACAAATTACGTGTCATTAGATTAGAACTGTCTTTTCATATCTCTCTCACTACAACTTAAAGTTCCCTGTTTTCAAGTATCAATGCCTGATGTAAACATGTACATAAAAGTGACTGGCACGGTAATCTTTCAATAATTCAATGAACCAAAATTGAGAAACAAAATTCAATAGCTTGTTTTATATATTTGATCACACTCTAAAACCAGTGAAGAAATAATGTATTTTGTGCTTGATATTGAACGATTTTGTTAACTTCCTGGTATAATAAACTTCGCTTCCAGAGGTTGAATTATTAGATGGATTGCTGTACTAGAATAACATTTTTAACATTTTCGAAAAGGTTGCAGATCAGAAAACATACTCAATTTTAATAAATTGCCCAAAACTGACATCACTTAATTCGAATAAAAAATACTAAAGTTTTGGACTTTAATGAATCCTCTTATTTGCTTTTTTATACTGGTTAATTTTTCATATTTGATTCTACAGATTAAAGAAGCAGTTTAAACAGTTACTAGAGGAGAGCAGTCATGTGATGCCGGGCAAACCGCTGAGCGAGGCCTATGTGTTCTTCGTGGGCAAAGAGTGTTTTAATAGCCTCTTGGAGCATGAACGCCTCCAGGTCTACGACCAACACCAGGCAGAGCTGCGGGTGCGCACACGAGACGACTTTCAGGAGCTTTTGTGGGAGAAGACAGAACTGTTTACCCAGTTGAATCCAACAGGTCGTCTCACTCCGCAGGATTTAAAAGAGATCACAAACGCTTTAGAGGGAGATCCCAGGTATGTCCAAATATTGACGTCCAGACTCCTCACAGTGCAAGCACTACATCTGTTACAGTTCTTAGACACGTCGCGTCATAATCCGGGCGCAAACACCCGAGTTGACCGCCGTAGCCTAGCGGAGCCTCCTGAATAGCCCTCTGAGGATGTTTGGATTATAAGCTAAGCGCTGGGGGCTTGTAAGGTTTTGTCTCCTGCCAAAACATTGTTGTTCAGACCTGCTCATATTGTGGTGGGGATGGTGTTGTGTCTATGTACATGTCATTGACCCTGTACACGGAAATGTCCATTTTCCAGACAGTTCTTGACATGTACTATTGTATTCTGAACCTTAGTATTTGTGTCGCAGTCTGGCAGTGGCAGTTATTTGAAAATCTTGTAATAAGAAAGAGTGTCTTATTTGGTGTATTCTGATTGAATGTAGTAAATTGATATATCAAAATGGTCTTTGTCCCATCATGCCCATGGAGAATCCCACTAGCTATACTACTATATAACCTCTTAATTGCATTCTCGAAGTCCAGGAATATTGTATGCGTTTATCCAGTAGGCCTTATGATGGAGATATAAATGCATTTGTCATTTCACAACCATTCAATTAGTTGTATTTATGCGTGGTTCCACTGTATAAGCCCAGTGTGTGTCTGCATGGTAATTCTGGGTAATCAAGCAGGTATGCATTTCTGTGTTAATTTGTGTATTTTCAGATAACCATATTTGTGATAATTTGTGTATTTTTAGAGATAACCATATTTGTGATAATTTGTGTATTTTCAGAGATAACCGTCTTTGTGATAATTTGTGTATTTTCAGATATAACCATATTTGTGATAATTTGTGTATTTTCAGAGATAACCATATTTGTGTATTTTCAGAGATAACCATCTTTGTGACAAGTTGTGTATTTTCAGATATAACCATATTTGCAGTTATAACCGTATATGTGATAATTTGTGTATTTTCAGAGATAACCATATTTGTGATAATTCAGAGATAACCATATTTGTGATAATTTGTGTATTTTCAGATATAAAGTGCTACTTAGATTAGAAGAAGACAGGAAAGTGATGATACTGAATCACTTAGGTTTTATCCAGTGTCCTTCCCGGGAGAGGTGTTATTTCAAAGAGACCTGTATAGATGTACAGGTGTCCAAGGTGCTAGCTGCTAGAGCCATCCGGTAAGCTTCGTACTGTTCTTCCATATGTTCTACCGTTTAAAGAGAACTACCTCTCTAATATGGAGGTAAAAAAGGTCGTTTTTGCTTGACAACTGTAGAATTATTTATCAGAACACTCCAAAATCTTCAGGCGACTTGGCTTCGGTATTTTTAACAGTGATTTTCCAATGAGAGTTTGCATAGTCTAATTATTAATAGAGAACGAAACATGTTTATTATTATGCAAATTAGACAGATTAGACAAATTAAATATCATCTGATGTGGATATATATGTCCATGATCGCCTGTGGCAGATGTTTTTTGGTTAGACATATTCTTGATTTATTGGCCAAAAATGACCTTTTTGCTTCCATTTACAGTGATCGTAAACCCTCAAGTAAAGTTTCCATCAAATGGAAGACCATTGCAAACAGTGTGGAAAAATATTTATTTTAATTTTTTACGATTTTATTACACAGAGTAAACTGTAATTAAAGCATGGTATTCTATGGTGGTCTGTTGCAATCATATCTAGGTCCAGTGATATCACACTGCCTTAATACATATATTTCAAACTTTGTATGCACTTTCCAATGCTTGATTCAAGCTTAAGGTATGTATACTTTGAGTTTCAACACAGACTCACTGTTCCAATGTGCATGTTTCACCAAAATCTGAGAGAGGGTCACTCATGAGTGTCAAGTCAATTTGAATCTTGCATTTAATTTCCCCGATTTTGGAACATGCACATTGGAACAGTGAATCTGTGTTGAAACTCAAAGTGTACATACCTTAAGCTTGAATCAAGCATTGGAAAGTGCATACAAAGTTTGAAATATATGTATTAAGGCAGTGTGACGTCACTGGACCTAAATATGATTGCAACAGACCACCATAGAATACCATGCTTTAATTGCAGTTTTCTCTGTGTAATAAAATCGTAAAAAATTACAATAAATATTTTCCGACACTGGAAACTTTACTTGAGGGTTTACGATCACTTTAAATAGCTGTTCAAAGGTAGATGTGTTTGAATTGCTTTTTTCTGAACTTAAAGCAAAATCTTAATAGTGAATATGGGGGGGGGGGGTGCGGAAGGGCGGCTTTTAGGGGCAGCTGGGAGAAGGAATACATCCTACTATTTCTCGTTTCAACAATTCTTCAGTTTGTCATTGGGATGTATAAGTTAATTGTTTATATTTTTCAGACCAGAGATTTTAGATAATAGAGCGGACTCGTCCAATTCTGGAGAAAAACCCATGAATTTAGTGCTGCTGGGCAAGGAGAACTTAGCTACACATGTTAACAAAGAAATTAGGGTCAGTAGAAATGAAGACGCATTGAATAAAATAACTTTGTTCCTTACATCTGCTTGGTACTGGGTACGGCAGGCATCGGCTTTTATGAGAAAATTGTTTTATGTCCTGCATTATCATTTTGCCTTGTCCTTCCCTTAGTTCTTTTGTCCTTTCACCCATAGCACCTGACCTGGGTAATATCCACAGGGTATCTTGATTTTTTGCTCTGCCTGTTATAACATTGATAGATCAACATCTTCGTTGCTGTGTTTTTCATTAGTTGAGACAAAACTGAGATAAAAGACGGTGTGAAATTTCAGTGCTGACGCCGATATATCTGCAAAATGTCCGGAATATTGTATCTTGTACAGACAGTAGTTCACTCATACATGCCTATTGTGAAGTATGAATTCAAAGGAATTTATTGATTTTGTGTTGCAGTCATCAAGGCTATAATTCAGATACCATGGCTGTGCTGCACTTTTATGCTGCATTTATGGAGAGGGTGTGAGGGGCATATTTGTTCCCATGGACACATTTGATCAACTTTTAGCTCTTAGTATCCCTGAATTACTAAGTATTACTGAAATTTTTACTTCTCAATGAATGAATAATCTTTTTTGCATATGTTTATTCTGTTGTGAATTGTGAGTTTGATTCCTGCTGATGGCTAAATTATTCCTTCTCCCAAAAGTTGTTTATGTTTCTTCTTTAAAATACAGAATTTGTGTCCCGATGATGAATATATGCAAGGCAGTTTAGTGTACAGTTTAGATTACCGGCCAATAGATGGCGATGTCAGCCTGCAACAGAACTCATTTGCTACCGTCAACTTTAGACCACATGGTAAGTTCACTTCTTTTGGAAGAGATTGAGTGATATTTATCCCCCCGACGCCAGAAGGGCTGAAGGGAGACTATAGTATTGGGATTCGTCCGTCTGCATCCATCTTCATTTCCAGACAACTTTTGAAAAACTGAACGAATTCTTTTCAAATGTGGTATGTGGATACCTCGCCTCAAGATCTCGTTTGGGATTGGTTTTCACGCTGATCCGCCCATAGGTGGCACCACCTGGGTGCCAGACAATAACTTTCGGAAAATTAAACGGACTCTTTTCAAATGTGATATGTGGGTACCACGCCTCAAGATCTGCCTTGGAATTGTTTTTCATGCCGACCCACCCGTGGGCCAAGTTATAATTTCATTTTCCAGACAATAACTTTTGAAAACCTGACCGGATTAGGACCAATTCTGGATCTCACTTGGGATTGCTCTCCATGCCGGGTACAGACAATACAGTTCCAAGCCAGATCAATTGTTTCAATGTCGGGGGAATTCAGCCGCTCGGGTTTTCATCAAATTTGATTCCATGATCAAATACATGTATCTCTCAAAATATATAAGCAGACAAAGATTGCATCTGAACTAGCTTTAACGCTATCTGACCTTGGTGATTTGGGGTATACTGCAGCCTGGAGAAGAGAGGAAAGTGCCCCCCTCCATATATATTCACTATCCCTAAGGCTAAACTTGCCCCATTATATCTTTGGGGCAAGCTCTACTAGAAAGTGTACAAAAAATCCAGGATGACCGCCATGATGACATCACAGTGACATGACGTCATTTTCAAAAAAGGCATTTTTTGGACAATTTTTCAGTCAGATTTTCAACAAAAAAATTGTCTTGTATTCGCAAAATCTGCATGATAAATTGGTAAATAATAATCTGATATGAAATAAAATAGCTTTTGCTCACTTTTCGTCGCAGAAAAGTGGGAATTTTGAAGAAAAATGATGAAAACATCACTTTCCTGGTACGCCACATGGATGCCATTTTAAATTTATTCATGATCCTCTGCTTGGGGTGTTATGCAAATAGGTTGAAATTTACCCCAATATGATAAACTAAAAAGTCATGGAGTGTCGGCTCTTTTTTCATTCCGGAGATAGGAGCGAAAAATCATTCTGATGGTAGTTTCGGCATAGTGTGGCCTGTCATGTGATATTGGTACACGTTACCGAGAGACCCATGTGCAGTTCACTCAATAGTTCCTTGCCTCGATCGAGCATTTTATTCGAGAAAAAGTATAAGCTGTTATCTTTTTAACAGTACCTACACTCATCTCCTCAAGATCACCCTTTCATGTGTTGTTGTTGTTGTGGCTCTTATCGCAGGGTGTATGTGTGTTTACCATTCTGCTGAGACATTTGAGTATGTCACGGCTAGCCTGGAGATGACCCTTCTCTCGGACCTGGCTTGTGAGGATGGACAGGCTCTGCAGGGAATGCCCATAGTCATTATACAGGCCTACAACTCCGCCATATCCACACAGGAACAAGACCGCCTTGAAGAACAAGGGAGACAACTCGCAAGAAGGTACTGTAACTCGGGGTAAGCTCTGTTGAAGACCTATCACATTAGTGAATTGCTGGTAATATTGTGCTTCAATTGACCTTTCCTGCATTAATGCAATAACAGATTAGTGTGAACTACCTCTCTAAAATGGAGCTAAAAAGATTGTTTTTCTCCAATAAATTCAAGAATGTAATAAACTAAAATACATCTGCCATACGAGACCATGGACATATATATCTTCATCCCGATAGTTTAAAAAACAAAAATCAATCTAATTTGCATAATACATGTTTTGTTCTCTGTTAAGAATTACACTATGCACACTTCCATTGGAAAATCCTTGTTACGACCTGTAAGTGTATTATTAATGAGTATTTTGGAGTGGTATGATCAATATATGAACTTACTACATGTGTATTAAGCAAAAACAACCTTTTTTCTCTATTTTAAAGAGATAGTTCTCTTTGACCTGGTCAATATGCGTTCCTTGTATTTTGGCAACTTTTAAGTTGGAAATATGCCAGTAATCACTGGTTAAAAATATTAACCTCTTCCCCCCCCCCCCCTTCCAATATATAAGCCTAGGGAAATTGGGATTGAACAACACAGAAATTGTCACCAAGAAGCAGGCAGTAGCTGCACTGCTTTTCCCACAGGTCTGTCAATGGGGCCTTTCCACATTACTCCTTGGACAATGCTGTCTTGCCTCAGTGTCAGCGAAACTGGTACACAGGATCTGAGCCACCGCATGTGCGGGTTGTTCTCATGATATCTCCCCTACGTTTATAACATGGATGGAGTTTTTCAACTATTGATAACTGGTGTAAATATGATAATATGGATAAAATATTCCTACTATTCCAAGAAAGGACCAATAAGTGTACATTTATGATAAATTTGGCAACTTCAGGTCCAGTTGTCATCGATTAAAAATATATTCTGGGTTAAAGACATAGAGAAGCTCAGATAGACGAACCACAGCTCAAATGGCCAGTCAGGTGTCGGTGCACCGCCCGCTGCCATCGAGGCCAGACAGCATTGTCCAGGGATTAACTTTAACTATAGTGGGAATTGAGCATTACTATTGTGTTAATGAGAGAAAGGCTGTTTCTGCTTTCTATCTGACAGTGGTAAAGAACTACAGATAATGGTTAGTTTTGTGAGATAGATGCTACTCTATCATTTATCCTCATTGAATAGCTAGAATCACTGAATTGTTTTCAGTTTATGTATTAGATTGCAAAAATAACCACATGATTATCTTTACATATGTTTAAGCATTTTTGTCATTGGACTACGGTTCCCTTATGTTTATTTATTTGTTCTTGTTCTGCAGATTACATAGCGAGTTCATCGCCATTCCACCTGAAGAACATTTGATCAACGGGAAACCATTTTATATGGAACAGATAGAGAAGGCGGTCCAGTCCGTCCTCAGGGGACATAATTCTAGCCATATCACCAGGGACTGTATGGACAGTGCTGATGCAGATATTAGGTTTGTCCCCCTAGTTCGAGTCGAAATGTGGTATAAGACAAAGTGATCGTATCTGGATTTGGAGCTGTCCTATATGATCTGCAATAGGATGTTGTAAGATTGTTTCAAATTCCAATGGGTTTATTTTCTCTCTTATATGACATCTTGACTATAAGGTTGCTATGATGTATATGGCTCATTTGAGTATTCCAACAGATGTGCACAAAATTAAAAATAAAGAAATGTCGAAGATGGAGATGCTTTGACCTGCTGCAGTTTTCCAGTAACGATGAAAATGGATAAGCTGATAAAATTGCATCTTCACTGCATTATGCACACCACATTGTCTTCCGATGCTGTGAAGGGACTGGAATTGTGATCTCTGCCATCCTTTCACCTGTTCGAACAGGTACAAAAAAAATTTGGTTTATGGAGATCTTGCACCGAGATGTCGTCCGAGATTGCATTTTGTCCATGCAGGTACGACCACCTTGGGACCAACTTGAAATTTTGTTTCCGGACAATCAAATTAGATATTCTGTGCTTACCAGCATAAAACACACTTTCACTATCTGATTGCGACATCTCCTTTTCACTCTCACTATCTGATTGGTATCACTGTTGTGTCTTCTCACCTTCAGGATAGCTGTATGTATGATGTGCGGAGATCCGTACCTGGTCGAGGTGCCTCTTGGGCCATTACTCAGCCACGATTTCTGTCGCGTCACGTCAGACAGCCATTGTTCAATCAGCCTGGAGACTTACCTGGACTACTGCAAACAGAAAGTAGAAGTCACGTTCCTCTCTTATCATGCAGTCAGCATCCGCAAAACCTTTCTCTACCACGGATACATACTAGTCTACTCGGCCCATCGGAAAGCATCCCTAGCTACCATGAAGTGAGTTCAGCATTTTCGGGTTTGTTGTAGCAAAATGAGAACACTGATTGCGGATTGATTGATCCGTCTGTTTATCACTCTTAACATCTCTCAAATTTTATGTATTTACTGTGGATATTTTTATCCATCTAGCCCCAAATTTCAGTTTTTACAGAAATCTGGTTGGTCAAATCAGTAGTTTCTACAGTGGGACAGACATGGTCTAATATAGTCGTAAATGGAAAATGTAACTAGTTTCTTCGACCTTACATCATGGATCGCCGAAATGTGATGAACAAGGTAATTCCTTCAACTTAATCAATAATTTCCAAGTTTATTGTTGATATTTATCAAAATTGTTTTACAGGGCGTTTGCAGCTGGGTTTTTTGACATGCCTGTGTTAATCTTGGCTATCACAGAGAGTGATGGAGCCTCGGCACTGTTTTCCGATGAACAGATACAGAACTCTATTTTCGAGGGTAATGCCCTGGCTGATGAGATCCGGGGAAACTTTATGACCACATCTACCAACTTTCAACAACAAAGTGAGACTTTAGCACATGACGTAGTGATACTTGCAATGTTGTATTATCTCAAGATATTCGGATTAACGAGATCAATTTTAGAATTCAGGCCTGTTGAAATTGGAACCGCTTATTGCAATCTGCAGTTATCCTCATGGAACTGCTTAGTTCCAGGGAGGCAACTCTTATCAGTTTTATCATCCATCATGATCTTGCTGTTTAGAGTTAACCCCCTTGATCTGCTTCTATAACCAACAGTAATTTCCCATTCCATCATAGTTTGTCCATTTCATCACAGTCTGTCCATCGTATCAAAGAAACAGTTTTAACACATTGTGATAATATTTGATTTGGCTGATGGTATGATCTCTTCTCACTGAAACAGTGCAAAACGGGAGAGAAATTGGAAAACGATACTGAAAACATCAACTGTTATCGGCAATTACAAATCCGCAATGTCTTCCATATGTTGTCGGGGTCACCCTTATTTGGACACATTATTGCAAATTGCAATGCTTTATGTGATTACAGCAGCCGTGTACACGCCATTCTTCCGAGAGGCTTGGGAGAGAAAGGAAAAGACAGAGAGTGTTTATCATAATTTATATCACAATGAGGAGGAACCTAGTCCCCCTCCTTATTACAAACTCTCCATAGGTCGGCGACCACCCCTCCCACCTCCGATGATACCGGCACCACCCCCACCACCCGCTCCACCCCATTCTGACATCTACGCCACAACAAAGAGTAGCACAAGTAACAGGTGGGTAAACAGAATTCTTTTGACGCCGATGATTATGATAAAATCCATTGGTCATCGCGTTCAGGATTTTCAATGCAATATATATCTGAAAAGTGAAAAGGGGATATAATTTAATAGGATTTTCACATCAGGTATTCATGAAATTTATAAATTTTTGCAAACAAATTCACCTTTTCACATTTCTGCATTCTCTCGTTACTTATGATGTCAACGTGTTCACTTTATATCATTACCCATGATGGTTTGAGATTCTTCTTGGTTCTGATATTTGTGGCAAATCCACAAGTTATGTCTTGACAGTTTTCCACCTTATAGCAGACAGAAACCAGGACTGAATATTGATAATACATAATCAGGTACATTTAACTGTCAGTACATACAGTGAAAACTGAATATCGACACCTGAGTAAACTGACAAACCTCTAAATACTGACATTATCTTGGATCCCATGACTTAAATTTAAGGTATTTTGAACCTTGATAAAGCAGAACCCTGTCAAAATTGACATTATAATCTGGTCTCGAGCATGGTCGATTTACACAGGTTTCACTGTATGTGCATTTGAACGATGTGTATTAATGATAAAGCCTATCCTGGCTACTTCTGAACTTTGCATTTCGACAATAGCCAAAGCACCGAAGACTCCGAGCCTCTGTATGATCGACCAGGCCATTACCACTCTGACAGCGAGCACGAGAGGGCGTCGTCTACCTCTCCTCCACCAGCCGGGGCTCATTGTACCAGTCCATATGCTGTGTCCACTGTCCTCTATCCTCAGCATAATTTTGCCAATGGAGAACACTTGGTGCGGCCTAGCCAGCTCAAACATAGGAGAGATGTTTACGCAGGTTGGTGTCTTCTGTAAATTCACAAACGTTCACTTATCATTCATCATTTCAATGTGTTAAATTTGAATAGGTTTCATGGATACGACCTTTAATCACATTCTGCAGAATTTCTATTACTTTGCAACACGTGATAGCAAATCATGTTCCATGTGTAAAGTAGGAATATAATGTAACATCTCCCGCACTTCAGAAGTTGATGAAATCAACAATTCAACAACACTAATCTGTATCCGCAGATAGGATTAAATGGAATATTGAAAAAAAAGATTTCTCAACACCAGAATTTGACTTAATCAGGGCACAGAAATATATAAATGCCTACAAGTGCCTCCTATATTTCCTATATTTTTGAGTCATTCCTATATTTTCCTATATTTTACTCAAAACCTCCTATATTTTGGTGTTTTCTTATGAAAACTTGCACCATTGCTCTGAAATGAGTCAAATTGGCATGAGGAAATACATTTCAGAATTTTTTTCGGCATCGCAAAGCTCGGCAAATATGGAAAAATTTAAATCTTTATTTGTTGAACCAAGCAGCAGAACGTTTATCCTCGATCACCACCAATATGACTGCATTCAGTGGAAATAATATGATTAAACACCAGAAAACTACCAAGTTTGGAACATAAAATTTGGTTGTGACCTGGGTTACACTCCTTAAGAAAATTCCTATATTTTGGCGAATTTCCTCCTATATTTTCACTGTGAGCCACTTGCAGGCCTGTATATGTTCATTTTAATGTTATAAACTTAAAATCTGTCAGTTGTTTAGATCTTTGGTTAGCTGTTATTTCTATAACTTTTGCACATGTACAGCATATTGCATTTCCTCTTTGAGTGAGTTTGAATCTTCGCTATTGACCAGTATTACTGGTGTTGTGGTGATTAAAATTTTCAAAAAGCCAATTTTACTTTTGTGAATTAGTGGTAAAACATTTTTTAACCTCAATTCGACACCTAATAAAAAATATTCAGCAATATTGCTTTTTGGTTGTACGAATTTTTAATCCCTTGTCATATGTTTGAAATTTTAGTTTTAATCTAACTTTGTTGATTTGGTAAAGAAACTTTATTGTGGTGACTGGTTAATTATTCCTCAAACATGAGTTATGCTTCAAATATGAGTTTTGTGTTAAGCAACAAAACGGAATCCTTATGGTTAGTACATCATCGTTATATCATTCGTTCTCATCACCGCCTCCCAACTACAGACCAGTACAAGGAGAGGTATCGTAAGTCATACCCGACCGTCGATACTACCCCGTCAAAAACGTCATCGGATATCTCTGTGGATGATTCGACAGACTCGCCAATACAGCCTCACTTTAAGTTCAGGAAGTCCAACAGCATGAAGCTCGCACTGAAGGAGGACGACGAAGGTGATTGGCTGTTCAATGGTGAAGACTGATTTCTTCTGGGCTGAGCATCGTTGTGTGTGACTGTTCACTTTATGTAGAGTTTCATCCTCATGCATCTTAGTACTTTTTCTTTTGTTTTAGTATAATAGTTCAGTTTGTCGTTATTTTTGTTTCTATATTATGCTTTGTTATTTGCCTCGACAGGCCTTGTTTTGTTTCCTTTTCTTGCCTTTTAATAAATATAACTGCTGCGCAATGGGTTTTAGAGCTGTTCCAGTTCTGAATCAGAGTGGGGTAGGGAGAGTGAAAAGATGATGGGAGAACTTTTGTGAATGACGCAGTTGCATATTATTGAGAGAAGAAGGAAGAGCCTGTCTGTTCGCAGACCAGTGACTTCAGCTGATCAGCTACTGCGTTGTCTGGGTCTCACTTTCCTCTGCCTTTAACCATGGTGATAGCTGGCATAATTGTTTACATATGTGCTATATTTTCTCAATACTCAAGCATAATGACACTTCCTTTGAATACTGGGAAAATATAGTACATGTGTATAGAATTATGCCAGCCATCGCCAGTTCCAAATATTCTCCTGGATTAATAGATAGGGGAAAGTGAAACTATACAGCTCAGTAGCTGATCAGCGGAAGTCACTGGTCTGTGAACACTGTTCTCTCTCGTGTGCAACTGAGCCATTGACTCTACAACTGCTTCGGAAACTATCCCCGGATTTCATAGAGATAAATCCCAGACTAGGTTTTCTCTCAAGCATTTCTCCTCTAGTGAATCTCCCTCATTTCAGTTGCATCCCACTGAAACTCTAATAGCTCCTACACAGGTTGTATTATTTTGGAAGGAACGTGTGTTTCCAAGCTAATCAAATTCCTCCGTATTATATGTTTTGACTTCTTAAAGGATCTCGAGTGCTTCATATTTTGCTAATGTGGGTAGGATAAAGTCGGCATATTTCGGACACCTTTGGCAAAGCTCCACATTCTCCCATATCTGGATGTATGCAGATGCTTGTTTACACCAGTGTCATTGAGACAAGTCTGGTGAACACACGGCTTCCGATATTGACGCAGTGGAACAACTCATGCCAAAAACGAGAAGAAATACATTCCCCAAATACAATTAAGTATGTTTGATGATTAGAAAATTTATTATTTTGGAATTTGATGGATTACGTGAACTGTCTGAAGTTCCCCGACTGTCCGAATTACCCGAGTTTACCCTAGTCAAAGCCAGTTATAGCCTTATCTAGCTCTACTTGCATTTACATGCGCAATTGTTCTCCCAGTTTTCTTCATACTCCATCAGGCCTTGAATTTGGGAAGTTTGAGGGCAAGGCCAATTTGGTGGAATTAACCTTTTCACTGTTTACCGCTTTCTCTCCTCATTCTGTTTATGACTTGCAGCGTACGTCCATGTTTGTAGTCATTTTATGATGGCGCTGTTACGTCGGCGGGTGTATTTCTATGCATTGAGAGATAAGCTGATCAAACAAGAAGGGAATTCCATCATTACTTGGGGATCTCCCAATGTCACTTCCTCTTAGTTCGACATCAAAGCCCGCATGCGCATCGGAAACGTACAGTATTCTTGTAAAGGCTGCGACAGGGCAAGTGAACCCAGGTTAAACAGTGTAAGGGTTAAGGGCACTAAGACCTGGCTGGCATAAAATTACTTGGAAATTAGTGGCGCGGGCATCAAGGCCAGTAGGTAGGGCATCCAAGGCAATGGCCTTGGTTAAATTCAAGGCCTGCTCCATATTGGACCATTTGATTATGTGCACAGCTTCTTCAGTCATGTCAGTGTAGAAAAGCCTCCTTCACAATAATGCTTAGCTGTGTTATCACTCGTGGGTACTGTAGGGTGAGAGTGGTTCTCGTGTCAACAAAAGATGGGATCGTACAGTTACAGACGAGATGTACATTTGTGATCATTAAAATATTGTGTGGACTTTTGTGTATGAAATTCTACATTCATATTCTATCAATTCAATCAGCATTGATATATTTCTATCAAAAAAATCTGACAGTCAGTGTTAACCCTACTTGGATGTAACCAATCAGCAAGGCCTGGTGGGGTGGGGGGCGGGGGAAGGGGTCACTCCATGACTTTGTAGTTTATCATAACAGGGTCATTTTTGAGCCTTTTGCATAACCCCCCCGAGCAGAGGATCATGGGTAAATTCAGCATGGTGGCCATGTGGGGTTCTAGAAAAATGATGTTTTCTTCATTTTTCTTCAAAATTCCTGCTTTTCTGTTACATCTGAATAAAGCTTGACCCTTCACATTGATCAGTGGTTTCAAAGTAACACTTTCTTCTCATTGGTTACCTCAGAATAACACTACTGATTGGTTGTATCAGATAACATGATTCCAGATGCTGATTACTTGCATCAAAATAACACTTCTAAATGCTGATTGGTTGTGTCAAATAACAATACAGATTGCTGATTTTGTTGTATCGGGATAACACTTCTGATAGCCATTTGGTTGCATCTAGTAACTTTACAGATGCTGATTGGTTACATCAAGATACACTTCACATTTGCCATTGGTTACGTCAAAATAACACTTCTAATTGCTGATTGGATGTGTCCATAACAACCCAATGGGGGGCTTGCACAATTCTATTGGTTACACCAGAATAACATTAAACCCATCAAATTGCTCATTGATTGCATCAAAATAGCAATTTATATCTCATTGCTTACGTCAGAATAACAGTTCACCATTGAGATTTCTCGTTGGTTGCATCCTAATAACACTTCCGATTGCTCATTGGTAACATCCAAATAACACATCCAACGGGGGACTTGCACAGTACTAATGATGCAATTATATAAGATTGCTGATTGGTTACATCATTTAACTTGTACTTTAAACAACATTTTAACAGAGAAAATATTACAGAATGGTTGATAACTGACCGCAGTATGCTTACTGTTGTATCAGTCTGGCTTTGTGTATATATTTCTGTGAATTCCATTCATGAAATCCTCCAATAATTCAATCACAGGAAGTGGAATTTCTCACCATAAAATCAGGGGTGATCAAATTTATAAAAGCAGGAAGTTGATGAAACGGTCCAAATAATGCAGATTATTTGTTCATTATTAGAGGGTGATCAAATTTATTAGAATTTCTGATTAAATTTTGAGATTGATTGAACACCAGGGTGATTGAATTATTAGAGGATTGTTCAGACTCATATTTTGTTATATGTTTACGTCAATGCTATAATTTTTAACATTATATATCCTGACAAATGAGATGTGTTGATAGTTAAATTTTTTCTTGGTTATATTAAAAATAACCCAACTATTTGGATAAACCTTGTACTTTACTTGAGTGCTTCAAATAAATATTGCAACTAAGATGATATTTTTTTTTGTAGTTTGATCTCTTTTGTGCAAGACCTGTTTATCTTTAGAACCATATTCTGTTGCTTTTTTTCAGACATCAATGCCATAATGATTTTAGTGCACAAGATCGAGAAATATTATGAGATAGTAAAACGTGTTTATTCAGGGAATTCTCTCTGGAATTCATTTCCTCCAATTGCCTGTACCTGAACCCATATCTGAACTTTTCATGTGAATTTATCACTTTCCCCTTTGTGCACACTGCATTTATTTGGTCAATTTCATTAACATTGTCTAAATGTAGGTATGAATTTTGCCGAGTTAGAACGGTAACATCATGACCGTAGCAAGTTATTTATTTTGATTTTCTACCCTCAAAGTCTGGGCGCTGAATGAGCAAGCCGATCGCCACGTGAAAGCATCATCGTTTCCAGTGACCGCCAAACTGACCTCCAGCAGTGAAGAGGGTGAACATCGTGTTAATAGCTGTATACGTCGTACAATGTCATAGTGTTGTGTTTTGAGCATGCTTTGAGTTTCCCCCCGCATACCTGTAGATTTGTGTCATAGTAAAGCCTGTGTATATATCGTTGTGCCCACATATTCTTTGTTCCAGTATATTTATGTTATAGGAAATTACATCTGCAATCCCCTCAGATGCATTTTCACAGTTTGCATGATAGTTTTGGATATTAGACATGTTAGACAACTGCAATATGTATCGTAATTAGTTTCACTGAAAAAGGTTTAATATTGATGCAAAATATTGGATCCAGTGAAACAGTAAATCATAGCGTCTTGTAGTGTACAGGATTACATTGAGAAGTACCATATTGTGTTCTTGACAAACTACAATGGAACCATGAACACTTCACGAGGTAAGCCATATAATATGTTCTCCAGCAGACCATTTCAAATTCCTTACTCAAAACGATCAAGATTCTGAGATTCTGATCGGCTGACTTATAAATGCGGGCTGCAGCTTTAAGATTCTCATCTACGCACACTGTAAATTTTCAGCAATATTCAACATGTTCAAACTTGAGCTTACGATGCTGATTGGCTGATCTGAATACTTGATTATTCTGATTGGCTGACTAAATGTACAAAATTCAGACTTGAGCATTCAATCCTGATTGGCTGAGCACTTGGAGATTCTGATCAGCTGACTTCATGTTCCACAGTGCTATTGAGATTGATTTGGCAGACCTTGCTAGAATATTTCAATGGTTGTCTTAATTTGGTTGATCTTTCATGTAAGTTTCCATTATTTAGGCTATATATGACCTGAAGCCCATTGTCTAGGCTCATTGTTGTACCCAGACAGACTATTGCTTCTCTTTTGTCTTGTCTCTTGCTTGAAAGATGGACCCTAAGTTCAGACTGCAGCTTCAAACAGACTTCTGCTGATCAGATAATTAAATTCCATTTTCATTTTTGTCTCCACGATGCTGTACCTTCTATTTGATTGTGCCTTCTATTTAATTGTATATTTTGTTGTGGAATCCTAACTGAATAAACTCCCCCAACACTGTATGTTCAAAGCCATTTACGTATTGTGTCCACCAAAACAATATCAGAAAATG
This sequence comes from Hanleya hanleyi, assembly GCA_036873755.1. Taxonomy (NCBI): domain Eukaryota; kingdom Metazoa; phylum Mollusca; class Polyplacophora; order Lepidopleurida; family Hanleyidae; genus Hanleya; species Hanleya hanleyi. Next base: position 29,759 of record JAVTVY010022520.1, on the reverse strand, counting down.
TGCACAGATCTTAACCAGTGCACATGGGTGAGACCCAAATTTGCCCCCTCCCCCCAACATTTGTGTTTGTAACGGTTGAATGGTCAGTTTTAGAAAAAAATAGAACTTCTGTGTTTTCATGGAGTATTACTGTTGTAGTATATTTGTTGTAGTGTTTGTACATTGATATTTAGCAAAATGGTTTCAACCGTTTTTGTATTGTGATAGTCGAGGTTATAGAATTAGGCATGTTTGTGAAATTGTCAAATGTTAAATGTTGAAGTATGTACATGTAGAGATTGGTTTTGTAAATCTTAATGGTGACATGATGTCTCCATGAGTTGATTACTCTTTCAAAGTCTGTCTACTCTCTTTTAGCATTGGCCACTACATCTTAGGATACATGTACTCCCATCAGCTATTTAACCCTATCTGGCCTGGCATTTTTGGGACCTGTCCATGCAGGCCTGTGCCCCCCCCGCCATAATTATTTTTCTTACCTTCTGAGCTGGGGTGTTGAAAGTCACCACACTGTACCCTTGGGTCAAACTCTACCAGAAAAGGTAAAAAAAATCCAATATGGCTGCTTTGATGACGGCATTTTCAAAAACGACATTTTTTGGTCGATTTTTCTGTCCGATTTAAAAAAAGTTTATTTATGCAATTTCTCTGCAAAAACTGCATAATAAAGTAGTAAATATTAATGTGATTTTAAATAAAATAGGTTTTGCCCACTTTTTGTCGCGGAAAAGCAGATATTTTGAAGAAAAATGACGAAAACATCACTTTTATGGTACCCCATGTGGCCGCCATCTTGAATTTACCCATGATCCTCTACTCTGGGGGTTATGCAAATAGGCTTAAAATGACCCCAATATGATAAACTATAAAGTCATAGAGCGTCAGCTCTCAATTTTATGTTGTTCCGGAGATAGCACAGAAAGTTTGGTAGAGCTCAAGATCAAACCAGTGAAGTCTGACATTTGAGTAAATACTAGAAAGAACATGGAAACAAGATCGAGCCTAGTTGGCACTATGGACTACATCATTAAGATATATTTTTGAGTAAGTTGCTGGTGGTCAGTGGCCTTGACCATTGACCTTTTTGTCATGTGATATTGACCTTTGACTTTAGTCACTGACAATGACCTGTTGACCTGAAATCGGTCAGTTTGTTGGAAAGTTGGTGGGGGGGGGGGGGACTAAATAAGAAAAGTTGTGAGGAGAAGGAAGAGAACAAGAATGTGTATTCCATAGGACTTAGCTAGTTATAGCTGACCTAGTCCAAAAATGTTGGTACTGTGGGAGCTGATCGTGGTAAAAGATGGTTGGCAGACTTGAAAATATGTATTAAACTTTGATTTGAAGCTTGTATTTTCATCTGTTTCAATCCTGCAATGATTGTTTTTGAGTGATGTTTAATGCCAGCTTTCACCTGTATGCTATGCCATGTCTATTCTTGCCTTGGCCACTGCTGTTTTGGAAAAAGATATGTTTTTTTGCTTAAATTAAATATATAATTAATGAGTCCTGATTAGTAAGTCTGTTATATCAGACAATTAAAAAGTGCTGCATTCAAGATCCACCACAAAATGGCTATCATCTACCTTCTGCCTGCAAGTTTATTGTCAATTTATCATGGGTTCAACTGCAGAATAGAAGTTTTATCTTCCTCATAATTTCTGACCTCATGCTTATTTCTGCCGTTTATTAAACTAAGGAAGAAAAAGATGAAAACATTAAGTTTCTGGCACGCTAAGTATCACCCTTCCTGTGAATTAACATTATCCTTAAACTTTATTCATGAAGAATGTCTTGGGGGTTTTTTCGCTGAAGGATAATAACTTCTATTTATTTGTGAGGTTACCTAATTGTATTGATACATGTAAGAACCATACCCCATATATATTGATCAACTCAATTTAAAGATGGTAATTTTCCGTGTTTTGAAACTGGAAATTGGAGTTGGAAACTGAGAAACATGTGGAAATGAGAATGTTCAATTTTGTAGTTTCAGGGGACTGGGCATCGAACAGTATGTACGAGTCTGCAGGGCCGCTGACAGCTGCTGATGGTTCCTGGGTTGATAATACTTTGTACGAGAGCGCCGACCCCTTGACCGGCCGACTCAGCACTTTGCCAAAGGTCAGTGCTGAATATATGTTACTATGGCCATGAAGGTCAGGACACCTCAGTTTTATTTTTTCATTAGCAAAACTTGGCTGTTTAATTTTTTTTTTTTCCAGAAATTTGGAATTCTGAAAATGATCATGAAATTGAGGATACTTTAATTTCTTTTTCACAAAAAAAAAAAGATTTACGTAGACGTAGCTGTCCTCTGATTCTGTTCCATGTATGACCCCAGCGATCATCAAAGTGAACTCCGGACTGGATTGCAAATGCACACAACTGTTCATGGAGGACATTTCTGAGAGAAAATAAGAATAAATGGCTCTCAACACTATTCTAATGCATAACCGCCCTGCTCTGACGGACTGAGCAAATCACAGTTCTAAAGTGCGACTCCAAGTTAACATTTGCTGCTAAAAAAAATCAACCCACAATGCAATAGCAAGAGAGAAAATAAAACTGTTCAAAGATCAGAATCTGAATTCAGGAGAAGTAAAGACATCATTGATCATGTGATTTTTCAAAAAAAAAATTTACGCATGATTTTTCTTTAAGTTGAAAGATTGAGCTTGAATGGCTTCAAATAAAAATATCCAACTTTGAAGATCTCTCTCAAATGTTCTGACCACTTGAACAAAACGCCTATTGCCTAACCCTGAGGATAAGTCACATGGTCCTATTCTTCGACACATGGACAGAAACTGGTGATTGGTGAATCATCCCATGAACCTCCACACAAACTTTATTATTGGCTGGAATTTCTTCCAGTTTTCTCTACAGGCCAATGAATTTTTCAGATTTCTTTTTGAATATTTGAATTGACCAATCAAAGTGCTTTTAAATTGGAAAATATTCCATGATGCATCATCTCATGAACCTTTGGAGAAACTCTCTGATTGGCTGGATCTTCTTCCAGTTTTCTCCACAGACCAATGAATCTCTCAGATTTCTTTTTGAATATTTGAATTGACCAATCAAAGTGCTTTAAAATTGTAAAATATCCCATGATGCATTGGGGTTTCTATAAAACTCTATTGGCTGCCATCGATGTCCATAGAAATGATTCCAATGAAGCATAACTGGACGTCATATCACAGATCATGAGAGCATCTCGAGGGAAAGGACTGGTCGTGAATTTGAAATCTGCTGATGGCCACTGTTTGATCTAAATCTCAAAAATGTTGTTTAGCTTAAAGGTGGTGACATTAAAACCATCTTAACGAAGTATGAGCTACAAACTGTTATTGTTTCCGCCTTGATTTCTGCGTAGGTAGTTAGGCTAGAACATTGCATGAAATTTGTTAGCGAGCATTTATAGGTCTGGTTTAAGCTGGAGTTGTGATGCGGAATGCCTAGCTGTAGGAATACCGATCTCCTTAGCTTAAAATTAATGTTATGTGTAGTAAATGGAGGTTGTCGACTTTCTCTCAACAAACGCTCCCCTGTTTGATTTTATATACATTTAAATGATAATTATTTACATCTCCTGATTTAATTTGAATCAGTGATTTTTTGGTTCCTCATTTTTTAGGGGGGTTAATAAAATGTAAAATGTAAATCAGAATATTGTCCTGTTTCCAAAAACGGATTGTGTGTGTTGACTGTAGTAGTAGAAGTAGTCTCCCCTTAGTTAAGTTCCTTCATCAAACCTGTGTTGTCATCGTGTTGACACTTGCGTACATTTCTGTTGCATGTTACAGCGGCTAGACATGTCAAAGTTCGGCCAGGTGTCTGAAGTGCTCAGCCATAACCTAACTAGAGCTCCCAGACTGTCCCCTGGTTCTCGAGTCACGGCTCCGCTAGCATTACCTGAACCCATTGAGATAGGAGACTACGCTACCGTCAGGGTAAGCCTCGGCCATCACATCCACATCTTCAACAACAACAACAACACCCGACTTTGAAGTGGTGTCAACGCTGTTGGTTACGGGAGAAAACCCTGGTAACTGCATTGATGAGTGGCACCCTCTGTTGGATAATATTACTTTGAAGAATATAAATGAGGTTCAGTGGATATGCAGGCATTCTGATTTGAGGCGAATGGTCCAGCTTAAAGCATAGGACAGCTCGCTTCAAATCTGAGTGCCTGGATATGATGGAGATATCAGTTATCTCATCATCATGTCATCGATAGGTCATTGATCTCATGCACATTCACCAAGAAGAACATTCCAATAATCTCTTCATGGGGTCATTGGCATGTTGTTGATCATTTGGAGATTTCAATGATATCCATGAGAGTCCAGTAATGAGAATGATATCTCATTGAGGTCATTGATGAGATCTCATGAGATTTCAGGGCAGTCCATTGAGGTCATTGAAATTCCAGTAATGATATTGCGATCTCAATGAGGTCATTGAGATTTCAGTGCAGTTAGCGATGTTTAATTGAGGTAGTTGAGGTTCATATAAAATGATTACTGGAATGAGGTCATAATGAGATTCCATGTATACTTCCCATATTCAACAGATTCAGATTCCATTGAGATTTTCATGAAGGTGATCTCATGGAGATTTCATATCCTTGATTCCATGAAACATGATCTATCTCCTTGAGATTCCATGGATATCCATCGTATTAATTCAAAGAAGTCATTGATTTAATGACCCCAATTTTGTGATTTCATAGATCTTATTGAGATTTAAATGATCTCATTAAGAATCCATAGATCTCTTTGAGATTACAATGTCGTCCTCGTTTAAATTCCATAGATTCCATGAATCTGTTTGAGATTCCATAAATCTCCGATAGATTGCAGTAAAGTTTTTGAGATTTGATGGATCTCCTTGAGATTTCAATGACTTTATTAAGAATCCATGGATCTTCATGATGTTCCTGGAAACTCGAGTTTCAATACGTCCTGGAGATTAGATGCATTTTCACGAGATTTCGATGACAATAAAATCTATGGATGTCCTCGATCGCATTAAGATTCCATACATTTTGAGATTCCAATGATATTCATATTCCATGCATCTCCTTGAGATTCCATAGACCTTCTCGTCGCTCCATGGACCTCGTTGAGATTATAGTGATCGCATCGAGATTCCATAGCTCTTCTTGAGATTTCAATATCCTCATTTAAATCATGGATTCTATGAATCTCCTTGAGATTCCTTGGATCTCCTTCAGATTCTTGGAATTTCCTAGAGATTCCAATAAAGTCATTGATGCTCCATTCTAAGAAACTAATTCCATTGATTTCATTAAGATTCAAACAAATTGTATTCAGAAAGCTTGCTGTCAAGTGATCCAACAGAGAGTGCCACTGAACAATCCACTCCCTCCAGAGTTATCTCCCTTGATCACCAGCAAGGATGCTACTTCATGCCACTCACACACATGTATACATTCTGTACTTTTTACAAACATACTTACCACAGTATTATATTATAACCTAACCCATATCTCACGAGGTATGCCAGAAACCAGTACAGATCTGATGAGGTACGCCAGAAACTGATCTCCTGGGATGTACCTTGACCTTCTGCTGTTGGCAGATGTCATCTTGAGCTATACACATTTAATAGTAATATAATGCAAGGTAGTCTAGATATCACTCTCTCTAAATATTCACCTCTAAACCTTATCATCTCACTCTGATCAGCATCTTATATCATCAGCATTATATTAATTAGATACAAGTATAATTTGAGATGAAGAGAGTGACAAACATTGCTTCGATGAACCTGAAGTGATCCCAGATATCAGGATACCCACCCTGGTCTGGTCCGGCAAACTCTTGGGGAGTAATGTCTTGGACTAGAACGTTTTTAAAGCATGATTGGTTTCAATCTTAGTTGATCTCCTCAGAGACTGCAAAATTTGACTTTCCCATTATATCTTGTTTAACCAGCCGACCCGTTAACACAGTTGACAAACAGCCGTCTGAAATACAGTACTGGCCGATACATGAACGCAGGTACACATATCAACTGACAAATGGCTTCCGACCCTTAACTGTAGTCACCGGTCGAATACCGGCTGACATTTGTCATTTACTGGCTGACTACTGTCTCTGCTGAGATCCAACTATGTAGGATCAAAACTGGTCAGGCTTTAAACAAGTTTCCTGTCCAATACATTACCCCACAAGAATTTAGTTTTCATACCACACCAGGTGATGTACATGCTATCTGAGATCACTTCAGGTTTATCAAAGAAACATTTGTCATCTCTCTTTACCTTATTAGACACAAGTATAAGGCTATTAGTGCTAGCTAACTGACTCATAGAATGTACCCATACTATTCTGCATGCTGCATCATTACATTGAAATTTAAAAAGAACGACAATAAAACAAACCGTCATTATGCTATATACACATTCACCTCATGGATAACTGTTGTACTTCTGCAAGACCCTGTATGGGGATGTTGAAATAAGCTCTGTCTGTCTGTCTGGCTGACTGTCCATGGATTATTGGCTCTCTATAGGACATTGATAAATATTGTACCTGCCAAAGCCTATCTGTGATTACTTGCGGAGTCTGTAGTAAGAGATATTCATAAGACGACATCGTGATCATCTCGAACATTAGTTTTCTGAAACCTACATAGTGTAACATGAATCTTATCCACAACATTTTCGCCAGTATATCGGGGCCGGTTATTTTCACAGCTATCGGGGGTCAGTTATTTTCACAGCAGTGAAATTGTGCACAGTACGACCAAGACTTAATTTCAGTGTTCCTGTTTTGAGGAAACATCTGTTCAAAATTTGATTGAATTCACTAATACTGATACGAATAATTCTTTCTTGGGAGGTCCGGTAATATACTATAGTGTAAATAGACTGACATCAATGTGCCTCCAGCAAAACATGGTGTATCAGCAATTCATTTGGAATAAACTTTATTGAAATTTGTCAGTAACATATTCAAAATGGGGCGAGCCGTTATATGTAGAGTTTCACTGGTGTGTGAATGTAGGCACCGATGTATTGTCTGAAATGTCGCAAAGGAAATTATGTTACTGCTATCAACACTGGTTAGATATTTCTCAATTTCCATACTATATGTGTACAATCGGAGAGCGATCGATATCATGTAGAGCAAGACCTGCTGTTTCCTGCAAGCTGTTTGTTACATCCTCATAGTTCAGATTTTATCAACATTGGTCGAATTTTCATTTGGAACATCGAATACTGGCTGTTATTCGATCCACATTTGGGCCAAGAGCTCTTACCCAGGCTAATACAAATATATCATAACTTCTTCACCATGGTTAGCTGAATATTAAAAGGGTGTGAAAAGAAATAGGACCCAAACGTCATGATATGACTGAAATATTGTTGAAAGCAACATTAAATCCTATTCACTCAAACTAACACAGGTGTAATACCCATGGTATAGATTTAAAAAAGACTGATCTTCAGTAATTGGGCGATTCGACAAATCTCAGAAATTAAGTATTAGTTGGAAATTTGGTTGGCAACTTGATATTCATATTACCATAAGTACTTTCAGGGCTGTGTTTCCACATTCTCACCTGCATTTCAATCACAAGAAATAATATACAGTTTTACAGTACAAAGGAGATAAACTCCATGTTAAAACGTTTTGTAATCGCAAATATTTTGGCTTCTGATTTAAAAAAAACAAACTTGAAAAATTTGCAAGTGAAAACTTGGTATATTGGTATATTTTCTTGATGGCAAAAACACAATCAAATTATTTGTGCTGCATTTCCATCTCACATTTATTCGCCATGAGATTTTGCCATTCACAACAAAGGACCTGGCACGGTTTTATGAGATACTGGCCCCCAGGAGATGCAGGTTGGAGTGCCAAAAATGAAATATCACATTCAAAAGAAATTTTTCAGTTAGCATAAAGTATATTATCTTGTCTTATGCTCTGAGTATTTTGTAGGCCCTGGGTCTTATGGTTTTATAATAACAGCATCTTGAAGTTGTGGATTTGTGAATAAATCTTCTATTTTGAGGTCACACTTTTTTATCCGTAATTATATGAAGCCAGTCAAGAACCAAGATAAACTTAACCCCGAAATATTAATCGTATCAATAGTTTGTTGTTGCCCAAACACAGTTTTGGTTCTGCACTGGCTTCATATGTTTACGAAGAGAAAAGTATGCTGTTTTCATTTCAAAATAGACCATTTTACTCAGAGCATAAGACAAGATGATTTACTTCACTCTAACTGAAAAAATTTCTTTCCTACGTGATATTTTATTTTGGCACTCCAAACCGTACCTCATAGGGGCCAAAATGTCATTAAACCATGCCAGGTCTTTAGCATAAACATTGGAAATTTGTCAAAGAACATTTCATCATGTGTATGAGCCCTAACAAAAGATTAGGAAACAGGCTGAAGACATTCACCTATGTCGGTAAACCTTAGGACTGCCACATTTTGAGTGAAAATATGCTGAGTATGTATTTTTTTATATCAATAAAAAAAAAATTTGAAAGAAGGCATTACAATTTCTGACATTTTTATCATTCTTCAGTTCTTAAAACTAGACTTCTCGTAGCTCATCTGCATGATTATGTATTTTTACAGTCTGCGGAACGGAAGGTAATAGTCAGAACATGCCAGTGTTCCATTCATTGCATTGTTGTTGTTGTAATTTGTTGTACAGTCAAAGCTAACCCAGTCCACCTTTATCATGCTTAAAATCATTCCAATGTTTAGTTTTGGTCGTGTTCAATTCTCAACAGAAAATCAGTAGTTCTGTGGCTCTATACAATCCCAGGGTGCTAGGAACAATATACTGACGCTTCATTAAGATATATGTAAGGCAACAAGGATGGCAACAGTGTTTCAGAGTGGTGATGCAGATCTCGACAACGAATCCAGGACAAAAGCCCCGGGGGGCAAAAGCCCCACAGGACATGAGCAGTACAATGTGCATGTGTGGTACACTTAGTTCATGGACCCCCAAGAAACAATAATAGAGGGGAAGTATTGCCAATAAAATGTATCACATTTGGCCCATCTGTTAATCCACAATATGCAAGAAGCTCTGATGAAATACAAAAAAAAGAAAGGTTGCCATACATATATTAGTAAAGGTGATTAATTTTCAACAATTTTCCAAATTTATTATCATGTTAAATAATACAAAAAGAAATTTGGGAAATCGTTCAAAATTAATTGTCAACTTTATGGTCAAAAAAATAATTGCATTTACCAATATTTGTATGGTAACCTTTTTCTGTATTTTGCCGGAACTTCTTCCATGTGTATAATTAAGATGGGCCAACAGTGATAGGTTAATGGCAATATTCCCCTTTATTGTTTCTTGCTTGCACTTTCATTTTATAACATTTCCACGCCCATGCATTAATTGTACTGCAGATGCACCTTAAATAATGGCTTTTGTCCGTGGGGCTTTTCTCTATGGGGCTTTTGTCCCATGGGGCTTTGTCCGGATACTCTTAACAACCACTGGTCTGTTTTACCCTAAGTTTGACATGCTTCCCCTGAAGGTCACCAGAATTGTTAGTGCAATATGGCTTCATTTCTAGCTTTCCATTTTCCACCAATGAACCGTTCAACTGTGTAAACTATTAAGCCGTCACCCTGGAACACTGTTTTTTGCCTTGTCCTTATGTATATACCGTAATAACCACTGTTACATGGTGATAGATTTGCTCTAAGTAACTTGTGATTCAGTGGAACCTGTGAATACCGACACCTGAGTAAACCGACCAACCTCTAAATTCCGACATTATCTTGGGTCCCACTACTTAAAGTGATCGTAAACCCTCAAGTAAAGTTTCCATCAAATCAAAGACCATTACAAACCGTGTAAGAAAATATTTATTGTAATTTTTTACGATTTTATTCTACAGAGAAAACTGCAAATAAAGCATGGTATTCTATGATGGTCTGTTGCAATCATATTAGGTCCAGTGACGTCACACTGCCTTAATACATATATTTCAAACTGTGTATGCACTTTCCAATGCTTGATTCAAGCTTAACATGTGTATACTTTGAGTTTCAACACAGACTCACTGTTCCAATGTGCATGTTTCACCAAAATCCGGCAGAGGGTAACTCATAAGTGTCAAGTCAATTTGAATCTTGCATTTAATTTCCCCGAATCTGGAGACGTTAAACATTGGATCAGTGAGTGTATTGAAACTCAAAGTATACACACCTTAAGCTTGAATCAAGCATTGGAAAGTGCATACACAGTTTGAAATATATGTATTAAGGCAGTGTGACGTCACTGGACCTAGATATGATTTCAACAGGCCACCATAGAATACCATGCTTCATTTGCAGTTTACTCTGTGGAATAAAATTGTGAAAAATTACAATAAATATTTTCTCACACTGTTTGCAATGGTCTTTCATTTGATGGAAACTTCACTTGAGGGTTTACGATCACTTTAAATGTCGGGTAGTTTGAACCTTGATAAACCTTAACCCTGTAAAAACAGACACTATATTGTGGTCCCGAGCTTGGTTGGTTTACAGAGGTTTTCACTGTACAACGTTTATATTCATTCATAGATGATTGGGTCAGCTTTATTGAAGCTTGTCGTCATAGATATTGTACAAAGACCTTTCTTTGCTTCCGGTTGCCATGCTTGGCATCGATGTTCTAATTTGGAAACCTTTATTTTCATTTGATCTTGCTTGCATTTTAATATTGTTCTCAAGTTTTACAGTAGAAGGTCTCTTTAATCAGCTTTATTTTATTTGCAAATTATTAGATCACATCTACCACGTCAATGCTAAAATTGATCACACACTGCACCATGTGTTGTTACATAGTTATCTTAATAAACTGCAATTCCAGTATTATAAAGTAAGCCTGTAAATATCGGACTGTCTTTAATTCATGACTAATTAGTAGGTAAGTAATTTACATTGCTCCCTATTTAAAATCTATTATTCACCTACAAAAAAAACATGAAGAAGCTGTGGTGTTGATCCGACATATGTCAATAGGTAATCCCTCTAATAATTCAATCCCCCTGTCAAAATTCAATCACCCCCAATATTGGGGACAAAATTCAATCACCCCCAATATTGGGGACAAAATTCAATCAGCTGTTTGAATTATTAGAAGGACTTCCGATTGCCTTACCTATCATCTAATATTGTTATGTCTTTGCTGTGAAGATGAACATTTATGTTGAGTTTTATACTACATGTATGACAGTTGTGTGTTGGTATTCTGACTGAGTTTGCTATCTGTGTACAAGTATACATGTATGTGCGTTTTAAAGTCAGTACAAGTACTAGAATGCAGACCATCATGCTAATATGTCCTGATCAGTGGTTTGTAATTCACTAAACATGTATGTGGCATTATGATCATTTTCACTCAGTCACATTTTGTTGAAACTTCAAGTTGTTCATGCTGTTTTGAGACAATACATTGAGTTATGAGTATTAAATATAAGAAAACAGAATCGTGTAGGGTTGCCAAGAATCATGCTACCATTATGAATCGATGTCACCGGTTCTGTCTGGGGTAGGAGGTACTCAATTTTGTTTGTCAATATAGGGAACAGCACATATTGTTCCATGAATGTTCAGTGATGTCCCAGCTGTTTCAATAATAAGAGGTGGGGGGGCAGCGGAGTGGACTATTTATTAAAAACGAATGTGCATGCTTCTCAAAATAAGTAAGTAGTGCAGATATCTGGTCATGCTGGTATAAAGGAAAATGGTTATATATTTGATCTAAAATTGAAACTGGTATGTCTGTATACAGGTTTCAGGGTATGAAATAAGCATATTCAATATGATCAGTCATTTCCCAGAATTGATCTGACGTAATGCTTCAACAGGCAAGATAAACACTTTGATCAGACTCGGTCATTTTTGGTTTGATGTGCAACTGCTATCTCAGACCCTGCTGTGAACTGTGAAGCCATGTGCTGAGAAAGGGGAGTTATTGGGGCATTTCTTTTTGAGCAGCTTTACATTCACATGTACTCAATTTGGAGCATGAATGACAGTCGTGATTTTTGTCGGATATTTATAGAAATTATATCTTCTCGTTTAAAAAAAACTTCATTGGTCAATTCAAATTTTCAAAGAAGAAATCCAGTATTTCCATTGGCTTGTGATGATAACTGAATGAACATTCAGCCAATCAATGGACAGATGGCCAGTCATGATCAAAACAACGGAATGGTGTTGATAAGATATGTCTAGCTTCTGCTCAGAAATAACACAAAATGTTTTACCATTATTTTCCTCACAGGATGCTGTCCCAGAAAACGATTACGCCTTCGTTCAGGATGCTCTGCCAGCTGGAAGATTTCATCGTATTCGGTCGTCCCGTAAGAAACACCACAAAGTCCAAGGTGAGACCATTTGAATTGTTTTCACATCCAGAGACCTTAATAACTGTAATGTAATTTGACAGAGGATGCAGATTCATTGCCTGGTTTTTCCACCTTTCCATACCAAGGCTATTAAGGTGATGGTATTATTTTTCTACATATACCATGAGCGACAGAGAGAGAATTGAGGTTTAACACGACGTTAAACCTTAATTGTCTCTTTCCTGGTACAAGTAGAAACATAATAAAGATTTTCTGGGTAAACATCGTTTTAAGGGGGAATTGGACGTGAAAGGAGCAACGATTTATGTGACATAACATGGCATCAAATGACCGTACTATCAATTTCGTTAGAAAACACCTTCTACTAGGCTGCATGGTCTATAGTTAACAAACTCAAATTGGTCAATCATGTTCCAAACTTTGATCAAACGTGTATGCTTTAACATGGGCATGATAACATATGTTGATCAGACAATGTCAGATCATGTCAGACATCTGACCAGTGTTTCACTGTGTTGATTTATTTATTAACATACATGAATAATTGTCAAAGTGGAACCAAATCATTTCAGTTAAAATACCATGATATAATTAAAGTCACCATAGGCATCAAAAGAGACCCTGAATTACTAATTCCATATCACCTCCTCCCCCCACACACACACTTTCCAACGACGCTCCTGATCACACACTACACACACTTTCATGCCTCCCAAGGCTTGATTTGATGTATCAGTCAGACCATTACCTTGACAAATGCACTTCGCTAATTTGATGGCAGAATATATGTATATGTGTGGAAAAAAACCGATTTCCTCAGGCCTTGATATAGTACAAGTTAGATGTATTCAGATACGATTGTCTGTATTTCTATATTGTATAGGTATGGCTGACTCGGACTCTGAGCTCAGTTCTCTGGAGAGAAAGAGTAGTAAAGATATATACAGCAAAGTGAACAGAAAACCCACTCCACACAAGAAAAAATCCAAACCTAAAGACCACCACACAGAGGAACGATACCTGGGTGTTCATGATCCAGCTGAAAGAGGTGGGGCAGAGTTACTTCCCCTTGAGTAATAAGCATCAAGTTGAGCTCAACATGGGGCAAATGGGTCTTGGGTCAGAATTTGATAATCTTATGATTACATTCAGCAAGAAATCATGCCTTCAAACTGTCCTGGCGTTATAATAGCAATTCTCAAGCTAGACACATTTCTGAGAAAAGAAATTCAATCAAAGTTGCCAAATCGCTCATTCCATATCCTCAGTTTAAAAGTTGAAACAAAATATTTTGCTTTCACTTTCGACAATGCTGTTATAGTAGATGGAAGCAGTGCAAAAAATCTACCTGCATTGGTATCCTGGACTTGGTGTTTGAATTGCACTACTGTCTCTACAATCTTTGACATCAGGTGTGACTCTATTGTGGTAATGAATTTGTTCTCCGCTTTCCAGTTCAGAGTAACTCCCCGTCAGAAGGTAGCGAGGGCACGGGTGATGAATTACTGCATCCTCGCAAAGAGAAGAAGAAACGGTCCTCCGTGAGAAAACGATGGAATTCTAGGTCTGCAGAGCAGCAGCAGGGTGCCCCACCCTCTCACAGCCCACCGATGTCAGACAGTGACTATGTCGGGTCACCTCCAGGTGAGGGATGGGGAAAGTTAAAAATAGTCTCCTTAGATCTCCATTGTTGATGGGTATGACCAATTTTGTATCCAACTAACTGATTCTGTGCCCATGTAATGTGATTAAATCTGTGTTCAACGACTGACTAAATCTCTCTACGTGTCCATTCAATGTGTCCAAGGACCAGGACTGACTAATTTTGTGCCCAATTTAATAAGTGATTATCCCTGTATCCAGTTGACTAATTCTGTGTCCAGTGACCAATGAACAGGTGTCCAAGGACTGTGTTGAGATTCCTTATCTACTGACCAAGAATAACTGGCGATTGTTACGTGTCCAATGACTCGAGTGAGGACTTGACGTCATTTTCAACATCTTTTCAGTCATATCACAACGGTGCCTACATGTGCCAGAACACAAGAGTGTCCACAGTTCCTATTATCCTAGACACTGATCAGCCCAGCCAGTACAGCACCCAGTCACCCATCCGAGCTCAACGTTGCTTAACTTCGGTGAGCGGACGAGAACCGGTGTGTCCAACGTGACGATGACTGTGACTAATTGGGGCTCCAATAACTAATAATCAACTCGGTATCCAATGAAGTGACCAAAGTTCATGTCTGGTGACTGAAATTGAAATTGTACTTCTAATACTGTGAAAACCTGTAGCCACAACTGTTCCTATCAATAATGCCTGCGGTTGATAGTCACAAGCGACGAGTATTGATCTTTGTGTGCTATAACCCGTACCTTATAAACGCTCATTTTGATGCTCCTTATCAGTTATTTTCCGGAAGCTAATTCCTTCTCCTCTACGCTTGTCGCTTTTTTTAAAGTTCACAGTGGTGGTGATTAGCTGTACACGAGCTGTTTTCACAGCGACCCCGACCATCCCCATATCATGGTAGACGCCATGTTCTTCATGTCAGTCCAAGTGCGCATACGTAGTGGCCCAAATATACACAATATGGCGTCTACCGTAATGTGGGGAATCACCAGCACTGCAAACCTTAAAAAAAGTGACAAGCGTGGAGGAGAAGGAATTAGCTACCAGAAAATAACCGGTAAGGAGCATCAAAATGAACGTTTATACGGTACGGGTTATAGCACACATCGCTTGTGACTATCAACCGCAGGCATTATTGATAGAAACAGTTGTGGCTATGAAAACCTGGTGACAATGTATACTAGCAATTGACATTCCAAGAAGAATCTGTCAACCTGAATTGCCCTCTGTTTAAATTCAATTTTCTCGTTCAAAGGTAAAGGGAATGATGATGAGAATACTTATGAACCTATCAACCCGAGAGACTGTATCACCAGCACATTAAAGGTATAGATCAGTGTGAATCTTTATTTCTAGGCTTAGCTAGTGTATTCAGAGAGAACAATAAATGAAATATCTGATGTTTTACTTAAATTTATTAGCTACCAATACTGCATCTTCATTTTATCAAGCCAATTCCTACATTCCTGCTTCGAACCTGCCTTGACTTATCTGACACCCTTCAGTGTTCAAAATCTGAGTTGTAAATTTCACCTACGAACGAGAGACGGACCAATCAGAATTTACACGCTGATTGCATGTAGAGTGACATCATCCTCAAGTAGCGGCGTCATTCCTCCTAATATGGTGCTTGTATGGCTCAATATATAGGTCAGCCAATCAATAACGCTCTTCTATGACACATTTCGAAATTCAAATGGTTTCGAGGTCATTGACATCTCGTGTCTATCTATAAGTTCTTTGAACATTGAAGGGGGCCAGATATATCAAGGGAAGTGAGAACGTAGAAATTGGCTTGATAAAATGAAGATGCCAATAATGATGAAATTGTGAAGATGATGCTGAAGTAATCTGGAATTTCTTTCAGATATCAATATTAAGATATCACTTGGATAAATTACAAGTTAAGCTTTCATGTAGAATGGATGTGGAATTTTCCCGTTGTATCCTTTACTCACAATGATTCACTGACCAGACCAAATTTACACAATGGTTTGTGCACCAGTAATGATGTTATGTGATTTGGTGTTGTAGTTTGGGACGATGGGTAGTACGGAGGAGCCTGATGAGGCAGGAGATGGGGTTAAAGGGAAGACGAGACCTCGGCCATACAAAGATCCCGAGAAGGCCAAGAAAAAGGAAGAGAAGAGACTGAGAGAGGAGGAGAGGAAAAGGTTAAAAGAACAAAAAGAAGAGGTATGTTAATTTGCTTCAGTTTCTCGTGTTTTTAACATGTACGGTAACCCCTCTAATAATTCAATCCCCCTATCAAAATTCAATCACCCGCAACTTTGGGGACAAAATTCAATTGGCTAAAATAAGGGATTATCTGCATGATTTTTTGGGCAGCCATTTTGTCAACTTCCTGTTCCAATAAATTTCCCTTTTTGTGATTGAAGTATTGGAGGGATTACCATACACGAGTCTGGCAATTATTCTCCTAGAATTTTTGGGGAGGTCAATGGAGAATGCAGGGATAGATTTTTGCTGAATATCTGTCTTCCTCTAACTAAAGTTGGGGGGGTGGGGGGAGGGAGAGGGTCATATAGCCATTACTTTGTGTGTCCATCTCACCGAACTTGTGCAATCTATATCTCAGTTACTATTCAATGGACAAGTTAGAAACTTACATGGAAGATGCTTAAAACATTGCAGTATCAGTTTTTGTATGCGTTTTGATGATTATGACTTATGACCCGTTATCCCATCACTCAATAATTTCTTGTCCGGACCATATCTTGGCAATACTGTTTTATGGACAACGTCGAACCGATATTGGAAGATGCTTAGTACCATATTGATATGCACTGTCAGATTTTTACATGTGTTGATGATCTCCCATATGGTCCTGTTTCATGGACATGAGTATATTGACTTGTTTAGTGCAGGCTGTATCTCCCTTGTTGATTGGTGAAGAAGTTTGAGTAGATGCTTAGTAAATACGTAGGTAGCAGAAAGGGGAAGTTCTGTATGTAAGTCATCACATCAGAGGCGTGTTGAAAGAAGCAATGTCAGATTCCAGGATAATTGACATATGTGGTATGTGCAATGCATCATAGAATTAAGAGGGATAAAACAACATCAGGGTTGAGGGTAATTCAATTGATTATGGCAGATTCAATTATGGCGATTGGGCTTCTTCAATAGGAAGTGGATACAGGGCACCCACAGAAAAGAATTTGCAAGATTTATTATAGATGATCATTGATTATTATGCCCCCCCCCCCCTCTAATTAGAGGGGGGCATATAGCGATCGCTTTGTCCGTCTGTCCGTCCGAATTTCTTGTCCGCGCGATATCTCAGTTAATAATTGATGGACAGGATTGAAACTTGCATGGAATGTGGCCAGTGCCTCGTAGTTGTGCAGCATAGAGTTTTTTTCCGAGTTCCGGTATAATTTTCAAGAGTTATGGCCCTTTTTCTGAAATCTCTGTGAACGGGAATTGTCCGGGCTGAATGTTGGTTAATATTGTATGGACAAGTATGAAATTTGCATGATCTGTGGTCAGTGCCCCACAGTTGTGCAGCGTAAAGTTTCTCCCCGTTTCGCTTATATTTTCAAGAGTTATGGCCCTTTGTTCCTGAAATCTCGTGAATTTGGACTTGTCCGGGCTTGATCTTGGTTAATATTGTATGGACAATTATGAAATTTGCTGGGTATGTGGTCAGTGCCCTGCTTTCGGTTATGTTTTCAAGAGTTATGGCCCTTAGTTCATCAAACCTAGGTGAATGGGATATATTTATTTGTCCAGGCTGGATCTCAGTCCATAACCGATTTGGACCGGGAAAATGGCTATAAAATTGTTATTCTACATTCCAAAGCAGACCACATTGGTCCTGACGTATGAAATTGCCCCAAAAGGAGTGAATTGGGTGCAAAATTCAAAGTTCACGATCACTTCATAATTTCACCACAATATACTCCCAAGGAATGTAGATCTCATAACCAGGTAACATTTTTATACGCCCACCCAAAAGGCGGTCGTATTATGGGATGGCGGATTCCGTCCGTCTGTCCGTCTGTCCGGTTCTCGTGTCCGGTCAATATCTGGGACAGTTTTCTATCCACAGCTCCAATTTTTGGTGAGTGGATACCCTACGGGGAGACGATGTGTCGCGTACCAAAATGAAGGTCGAGGTCACAGGTCAAAGGTCACTGGCCTAAAAAACAGGAAATCACTGAAGTGTTCGTGTCCGGTCTATATCTGTGAACGTTTTCTATCCACAGTTGCAATTTTTTGTAAGTGGATATGCCAGGTGGAGACGATGTGTCGCGTACCAAAATTAAGGTCGAGGTCAGAGGTCAAAGGTCATTGTTGTCAAAAATCAGGAAATCATTGATCGTTGACAGTTTTTACCCCTCGGCCAAATTTGGCCTAGGGGTATTGTCGTCATCATGTACGGCTGTCCGTACGTACGTCCGTCCGTTACCGCGATATCTAAAGAACCGTTTCATGCATGGCAACCAAACTTGTTACATCTATTTATCTTCACATAAATCAGAAGCCTATCGAAAATGAGTCATCTCGGACAATATTTTGCAGAGTTATGCCCCTTTTTACAAATAAAAATCCATTTATGATTTGTTATTGTGATAATTTCAGAACTGTTCCATATACAACATCCTAACGTGATACAGTTGTTTCTCTTGACCTAAACTAGATGCCTATCGAAAATGAGTCGTGTCAGAAAGTATTTTGCAGAGTTATGCCCCTTGTCTAATAAAATCCGTTACCGCGATATCTACAGAACCATTTCATGCATGGCAACCAAACTTGTTACATCTATTTATCTTCACGTAAATCAGAAGCCTATCGAAAAGGAGTCATCTCGGACAATATTTTGCAGAGTTATGCCCCTTTTTACAAATAAAAATCCATTTATGATTTATTGTGATAATTTCAGAACCGTTCCATATACAACATCATAACGTGATACAATTGTTTCTCTTGACCTGAACTAGATGCCTATCGAAAATGAGTCGTGTCAGAAAGTATTTTGCAGAGTTATGCCCCTTGTCTAATAAAATCCACTAATTCCTATGTTAAGTTTGCATATAATTTCTATATCATGTTTGTATACTATCACATTTATTTATTGATTGGATGACTGATTTATTCTCTTACACAATGCGAAGAATGCCTGCAAATCTGTTTTGAAAATGACACTAGATGCCTATCAAAAATGAGTCGTGTCAGAAAGTATGCCCCTTGTCTAACAAAATCCACTAATTCCTATGTTAAGTTTGCATATTATTTCTATATCCTGTTAGTATACTATCACATTTATTTATTGATTGGATGACTGATTTATTGATTTATTTTCTTAGACAATGCAAAGAATGCTTGCAAATCTCTTTTGAAAATGACATACATGTCCCATTTAGTATACATGTACTGTATTTATCTAGCCATGTGTACTGTTGTTTTGGTGAGACATCGATACAGCTCTTTCAATTTATTCCAGAAACAAATTAATTTAAGGGGAGGAAAACTTTTCTTTTTTTCAAAGAAAGTACACTTACAATACCAGGGGTAAATATTTCTTCCCACAAGCCAATCAATTGGTAGAGACACCCTTACATTATAATAGCTGGGGTTCAGAGCCGAGGGGTTTCGATAGCGCAGCTTCATGTCTATCTACAGTTCTAATTTTTGGTGAGTGGATGCCCTAGGGGGAAACGATGTGTTGCATATTAAATGTAGGTCAAGGTCAGAGGTCAAAGGTCAGTGTGATCGAAAAATCAGGAAATCGTTAAAAATTTCTTATTTTTTGTGAGTGGATTCAATAGGCGGAAATGAAGTGATGCATACCAAAAATTAGGTCAAGGTCAAAGGTCACTGACCCCAAAATTAGGAAATTATTAAAAATAACATTTTTTGTGTCAGTAGATACATTAAGGACACACTGTGTCACATACCGAAATGTAGGTCAAGGTCAAAGGTCAAGGTCACTGTGACCCCAAAATCGTGAAATTGTTAAAAATCATGATTTTTTGTGTCCATTGAGAAATTGAGGGGAGACGGTTTGTCATGTACCAAAATTTAGGCCAAGGTCAAAGGTCAAGGTCACTGTGACCCCAAAATCAAGAAATCATTAAAAGTCACATTTTCATATGCCTGTCGAAGACGAGGTCATGTAATGCGATGTTGCGTTCTGTCCATTCATCCATTAACATTTGTTGTCCATGCGATAGCTCTAGTTTCAAGGTATGGATTGGTACCAAACTTTGAGTATACCTTACTCGCATGGCAAAGTGGAACCATACATATGAGATCAATTTGTCAAAGTTCTAGGTCGCAGTCCCCCAAAACTGAATCAAGCTTAGCTGACTAAATGTGTTGGAATATTGTTGGAATATTCAAAAGTCTTTCCCCTGCATTTATATGATATTGTCCTGTGGAGTTGTCTCCCATGTTTGAAACGCTTCATTTAGTTAAACTGTTGTGAAATAAAAACCATACATTTACTAATTTAACGGGGAAAGGAGTCCTTTATGAACTTCACACCTGTTTATTAACTCAAGAACAAAGGTTTACTTCATCACTTTCTTCTTCCTTCATGAAAAATTCTCTCGTCTGAAAGGAATCCATTTGCAGGAAAACTACTATTTTCTTGTGTTTGACTATTGTCGATTTCAGTGTGGGATATGTGAGCTCTCAGCTCTTGCTTCAAGGTCAACCAGTTACCAAGAGTTAAGCTCATTTTAGTTTATCATTCAATGTAAGATGTGATATATGTTACATTCTCATAAGCAAAAAATTGTAGACCTTTCTCTGGATTGCTAGATCAATTGGAATCAAGGCTATTAAACAACCTTGAAATTTGAACCAATGTAATCCCAGATATACGGGCGTATATTGAAGCCCCTTGGGCTCTTGTTGGATTTGGTGAAAGCCCCGGGCGACCATCTTGCATCAAAACATTGTATTATTACTTGTTGGTCGATACTTGGAATATGTATTATGCGAGGCATGCCGAAAAAAGTGACTGGAACAGAATTTTCATAATTAGCCAAATTAGGCCTCCACAGAACAGAACAATGGTGGAGCAGTGTAAGATTAAAGTGGAAGGGGGGGGGGGGGGCATACAATTCCTTGCTGTGTTTTGTTGTTAAACAACACCGTATCAACAATTGTCCCTGGTCACATAACTTGGGGGGGAGGGGTTGGGGGTGTTTGGGGGAACTCAGAAACACTGGGCGTCCGATATTCCGTAATTGCATTATTCCATCTTTCTGTTACACATTTCTTGTCTAAGCAATAACTCAAGAACCATTTAACCGATTCAAACTTTCAAAGTGTCTTGATATTGGTGAGAGGATGTTTGGGGTTGCTTTTCAGTAACTTGCGTAATCTAAAATGACCGCCATCGGCCATCTTAAATTTCAGCAATTGTATCTTTACACATTTCTTGTCCGACCAATAACTCGAGAACTATTGAACTGATCAACTTCAAACTTGAAGAGTGTCTTGACATGGGTGAGAGAATGATTAGGATTGCTTTTCAGTTACCTGTATAATCCAAGATGGCTGCCATCAGCCATCTTGCATTGTCAGATCTATACACATTTCTTATCCAACCAAAAACTCGAGAGCTATTGAACCAATCAACTTCAAGTTTGGAGAGAGTCTTGACATCAGTGAGAGGACGGTTGACATGCTTTTCAGTTGCCGGTGTACTCCAAGATGGCTTTTAGCCATCTTTGATTTCAGCAGTTTGATCTTGTCCAGACTTTAACTCGAGAACAATTGAACCGATCGACTTCAAACTTGGAGACTGGCTTGACATCGGTGAGTGGATGGTTGGAATTGCTTTTCAATTAACTGCATAATCCAAGATGGTCACTGTCAGCCATCTTGAATTTTAAGCACTTGGATCTTGGAGAGTGGCTTGACATCGATGAGAGAACGATTAGGAATGTTTTTCAGTTACCTGTGTAATCCAAGATGACCGCCATCAGCTATCTTGCTTTGTCAGCAGTTGGTTCATTCTTGTCTGACCAATAACTCGAGAATGGTTGAACTGATCGACTTCAGACTTGAAGAGCGCCTTGACATCGGTGAGAGGAAAGTTGGAATTGCTTTTCAGTTACCTGTGTAATACAAGATAACTGCCAGCTGTCTTGGGTTCTCAGCAGTTGGATCTTGTCCGGACAATAACTCAAGAACTATTGAACTGATCAACTTGTGGGATGTATGGCTCATCAGACAGATCTCCATTTTCAAAATCATACTCTAAACAAATGATATGGCATATGGTTCACGTCCCCTGCAGCAGCAGGTGGATTGCATCCACTGTAATATGTAACTGGGCCAAAATGTATGTGTTAACCATTTTATCAACATCAACATTTACATCAACATTTATGGGTATGCTGGAAGAGCCAACTGTCCAGGTAAATGTAGCATTACAATAATGCATAATGTATGTGTACTTGATTGTCCGTTACATTATCAGTGTCCCAGTGGGGCGCCCAGGGATTGACCTGGAGTTGCGTTGTGCATTCTTCTTGTCATGGTAAGAATAGGCCTCACCTCCTCAGAGAGCTTGTCATAAGAGGTGACTAGTGAGCTGGGGCATATTCCCTGGTGAGAAAAGGAATAAGACCCCACCCGTGTGGTCCCAGTTGTTAAGAGCACCTCCTCAGAGAGCTTGTCGTTAGAGGTGACTAACTGGGGCATATTCCCTGATGAGAAAAAGGAATAAGACCCCACCTGTGAGGTTCCCGGTTGTTAAAAGCATCTCCTCAGAGAGCTTGTCGTAAGAGGTAACTAACTGGGGCATATTCCCTGATGAGAAAAAGGAATAAGACCCCACCCATGGGGTTCCCGGTTATTAAAAGCACCTCCTCATAGAGCTTGTCGTAAGAGGTGACTAACTGGGGCATATTCCCTGGTGAGAAAAGAAATAAGACCCCACCTGTGAGGTTCCCGGTTGTTAAAAGCAATAGGACCCTACCCGTGTGGTTTCCGGGTGTGGAAAGGAATAGGAACCAAACGTCATGATGACTGAAATAGTTTTGAAAGCAACATTAAGTCATATTCACTCACTCCTTGCATTATCAGCGAATTGACAATGAGGGGGGTTGTGGAATTTGTCTGTCTGTGGATCTGTTTGTCTCACTTTAAGGCTCCAGGTTATAAAATTAGAATGACTTTGATTTGGTATTTGGATACCTTGCTACAAGATGTAGCTTGGGATTGCAGTTTGTTACCACTGCTCATAGGTTGTGCCATTTGGTAGCCATCTTGGAATTTCCTTGCCAGACAACAAAGTTACAAAATAGCCCAATGGGTCCCAATCCCCTTCGGCCATCAGATATTGTCTACACTCAGCAAACATGAATTGCATACGATTTATTTTGGAACATTTTAGACAACTAGATCAACAAAAATGTGATCAAGTAGGGTTGACTGTTGTTCTCTCGTACAAGAAATTCAAAGGATGTTGGACCTTGGGCCATGTAAGCTTTTGCCAAGGCCTTAATTGTAGGATTTTCTTTTTTCACTGAGATTTTGGTAGCACATGACCAAATTCTTAGCTCAAGTAATTTGATCTTGTAAAAATAGATCAAGGTCAGACATCTTAAACAGGTTTTGGGTCTTTTCTGACTTCATTGAATGTGCCTCGATAAAACGCGAATTCGGATATAACGCGCACAATTTCTTGTCCCCCAAAATAAAAATTAAAAAAAAAAAAAAATCGGTAAATTAAGAAATTTCGAAAATATTTTAACACTGTACGAAACACCAATTGCACATAATAACCTGTTGATTGTGTGTGTATTTGTTTTGTGTTAAGCCTAAATTGTTAAAGCTACCGTACCGGAATGGCCCACCTGTGGTACGTGCGACCACGTGGTGAACAACAACAACGCAGTCATCAATGTCAACTTTGGTGTGCTAGAAAACAAGTTGTAGCATGCCTAAAGACTGTTAATTAATTAAGAGAGACTGTCAAACTTCTGAGTACACATTGTCATTAAGCTATCAGGATAAACTGTTAATCCCGTGAAGGTGAGAAATCTCAAATATTTCGCTGTTTGTTGTCGCGGGTCTCTTGAGTAGGACTTAGCTGCAGCCCTCTTGGCTGGTCCTAGTTGGGAATAGGCGCAGATTCCCACTGTGATATTTTAATCTTCTTATCCGCGGTACAATCTCTTGTTTCTCAAAATTATATATGCAGATGTATGTGCTTTATAATTTAATTGGATCATTTAAATGAAAACGTATTTATCTGTTTATTTAATTATGTTATGTTCCACAATATGTGCTATGATAATTTAGTCTTTTAATTTTGATAAGTTTTCTCTCTCTAAAATGTGCTGAAATTATACAATTTGGATCGGGTCTTTCCGTGAGGTTGAATAAAAAAAAATATTGTCCGAAATATATTGTCAATGACACGCATTATTCAACTTGATAGTGCAGGGGAGACAACTTCAGAATGAATGGCTATCCCGCAATCACCTGCAGCCGAATGCTGCTGCCAGGTCTGTGAGCATTACTGCCATCAGTACTTCGTGACATTTGCTGGAACTCCAAAATAAATAAATTACCAATCTGAATCTAGTAGGTTAGTAAAATTACCGCTATGTCAGACTGTCTAATCACGTCACATTTGGCATGAAAAGACAGCACCCCATCAGCTTTGGTCCAGTCAGTATCTTGTCTTGGTCAAGGGTCTTTTTGTCTTGGTCATGTGGTTGACAACGATCTTTTTACAAAAGAAAAAAATCACAAAACAGCTTGTTCACGTTTTATTTTGAAAGTGTTAAGGATAGGACAAAACAATTTTCCCGGATATAAGCCTCCCAAGCGTTAATGCATGCTGTTAAGCTGGGTTGACAACGCCACGTGTGCCTCTGTCAGAGACTGTAAAAGAACAACAGCAACAACATCAGCTTGGTATTTTGACAATTCATTATAACGCGATTATCCTATAACGCGGTTTTAAATTAGGGGACAAAACACCGCGCTATGGTGAGGCGGCAGTGTAATATAAATAATTTGGCCTTTAGAAAATAGTCAAGGTCAGTCATCTTCAAGACACTTCTGAAACATTGTGTGATGTATACATAGTATTAATTTGGGAAGCCTAGCTATATTTCTTCATAATATACAGTACTGTATATGATTTTGAAAAAAATAGGTCCAGGTCAGTCAACTGGGATAGACTTCTAGTCAATCACCAGTTACATATGCAATATGAATTTAGAGAGCACCGCATTAATCCTTTAAAAAAATACTAGAATTTGACCTTGATAAATGGGTCAAGGTTGGTCATTTTCAATAGTATTCGGACCCATGACTAGGTGCAAATGACTTTAAAATGCCTGGTTGTAAAACGTGTTATCCTTCTGGAGATATTGTGTCCACCAAAAAGATGGACAGACAGACAGATGGAAGGACAGACAGACAGACAACACTGATGATGACAATACCCTTCGGGCAAAATTGTAGGGGAAAAATTAGAAAGACTGTCGCCACCTGGGGTCTAGCTTGATAGGTACCCAATTCCATGCAGGCCATCTGGGGGGAAAGAGGGAGGCATTGGTTCAAACATTTTGCAGGAGATGGGTTTTTTTCCTAATTTTCAGGTGGCTCATTTCAAATTTAATTTTTCTTGAAAAATAAAAATGTTTACTATTTTAATTTAAATTACCAGTGCTAAACTGCTCAGCTCCTCAATGTTTGAAGAGTTATTAAATAATTTATGTTAACATGGCTTAGATTGTTTGCTGTACAGCTTTAACCCAGTGCCGATCTATGTAATTGTATACCTGCAGTTCGGATATCCTGTAGGATATTGGGGTCTTGTCTACTTTAAGAATATTCCGGGACAGGAAGTAGCAGTTCCCCTGTACAAGGTAGCACTAAGTGGAAGCCAGTTGTTTACCTAGCAACCACTGCCTAGTCACCAAGTCAATATCATTTATTGCCAGTCTTAAATAAGGCTACGGGTAACAGGTTTCTTTAAGCTTGTCCGACTCTCTGGCCTTGTACATTGTACAATAAACTTTCTTTTATATATGTACATTTGTATACATGTATGTGTGGTGTAGACCATATCAACACCCACACTGTCCATTGCAATGGAAGTCTTTGGCACAGATTGTAAATAGCGTGTTAGTGGGGAAAGTAGGACGGAAAAAACAAGGTTGGAAATAGCCTGTCCACATGACATGCCAGCTCTGTGGGTCTCTGATCTGGAACCATGAACAGTATGATATGATAAGGTATCGGGGTTGGGCAGTTTGTCGACTGTGAATTACACGGTAACTGGTTGCTCATCTTCTTTGTGGAACATGAGCAACAACACTCTCATTGGTTGAGAAGAGAATCAGATCGGTGTAATCTAGTTCGTTTATGGGATTCCTGTTTGTGCTTTTGATTTCTCCAGTTTTTATGGAATATTGATCAGCTACTCAGCTTGATATATGATGTCCACTAATTACAGTAGCTAATGGCCATGTAGATGGTCATATATCTTGGAATAAATAAGACCACCCTACATGCACACGATTCCAAGGTTACTGGCTAATGATGGCATAGTATAAAAATACCAAAGTTGATTGGCTGCAAAAGCAGACGACCATATTTGTCTTTTGACTGGTTTTGGTCTCCGGGTAAATGCTAAATCCATTATGATAGGCTGTAATTGTGCTAAAGATTCGCTGCTGTAGGAAGTATGTCGAGTTATGGACAACAAAACATTGGTATTCGATATAATAATTCCAATCAAAGGATGTGGATAATGTGGCTCATCAAAGTCGTTAGAACAGAAAAATGATAGAATGTTCCTTAAATAGATGTTTTTTTGGAACCTGATATTTGTATAAATTGCAGTGGAGTATAAAGTCCGGTCAAATTTATTGGGTATGGTGTGATTGAATTATTAGGAAATTTACTTTGGCGTCTGCGGAAAGAACTGTGCAGCATTTTGGCCTGAAATGTCATCTTGCCGAGGACCCATAAATATGATTTCCAATCGCTTAGAGATGAAGTCTGTCATGTTATATGGTTTAGCGGGTTAATGAACAACTTCACAGGTAGCAGAATGCATGTCCTCATCATGGGGATACAGGATGCCTGCGTTTCAACGGCTCACGGACAGCAGCTGTCCTCCGGCTAATATTGGCCTAATTATACTGGCCTTACCTGACAGTGTGGTTAGCACATGTGCATGACAGGTGTGGTATCAGAACACTTACTGAAAGTATAATGTGAGCTGGTATTATGGGGTGTTCAGCTGGTGTGATGGTGGCTCCTCAAAACTCTAGAACACTCGATCCAAGTTCCGTGGAGGAGGACGACACATCTCTGGAACCACCAGACATTGAAGAGGTGAATATGACGGGCCATTAGTCTTGTAATGTGAGATAACTGTAAGAATGCAATAACAATGGCCAATTCCCACTATAGTTCAAGTTAATTCCTGGACAATGCTGTCTGGCCGTGGTGTCGACGACACTGGTGCACAGTATATGGGCCACCGTGAGCTTCAGATTATTCCCTTGACCTCTCCCCTATGTTTATAATATGGAGCGAGTTTTTCAACTGATGATAACTGGTCTATTTTCGATCTGAGGTTGCCAGGGTTATCATAAATATAAGCTTGCTGGTCTTTTCTTGGAATGGTTGGAATATTTTATCCATATGATCATATTTACACCAGTTATCAATAGTTGAAAAACTCACTCCATATTATAAACATGGGGGAGAGATCAAGATAACAACCCGAAGATCACCAGTGTCACTGACATCTGGGGTGACAGTAGACAGATGTCATCAGTTCACATATGTACGGATCTTTACTGTGGGAAAGATGCCCATTTATTTTGATCTGTAAGAGTGCCCATCTGTATATTTTATGCCCGGTTGAAAGTGGGATTATGCTTTGCATTGTCCTTCGGTGATGTTTACCCTTGTCCAGATCATGAAATGATATTTTGAGTTACCATCCTTTATAATCATAAAGCTTTGTGTCTTTGGTGAATCTGAAGAAGCCGATTCATTCTACGGTCAAAAGGTCAAGGCCACAGCATGCCAAAACTAAATCTATAACCTTGACTGAACAGTTTAGTCAGTCATAATTCATCAAACTTCATGAAACTTCATAGGTATGTTGTCCATGTGATCCACAAGATCCACCATCTCATGTAATGTATGCGAAATTGACCATCAGTCACATGCAATTAAGGCTTTTAGGCATTGTGATGGAGGGGGTGGAGGCATAAGATCCCTGAGGACACTTGGGGTATATGTTTCCCTGTGGACACGGCTAAATTGGCTTTTAGTCTGAAAATCTGCTGTCTAAGAGAATGTTGTTGTTGCTGCATCAGCCAGTAATTGGCCCTCCGTTAGGAGGGTCCAATACTATAGACCAGGCCTAAATTAAAAAGGTGTTTGTTTGGGGTAACGGACGCTGGTCAGTGAGAATGGGTCGGTCGGTCGAAAATTTATTTTATTTTATATTTTATTTTCTTATTGGTCAGTCAGTTTACGGTCTGTGTCACATTACGATGGGATGGGATTTTCGGCAAAATATCAGAGCCAGTTTATCTCAAAGCATTGAAATTCTTCACAGTATGAAATTCTTCACATATGTAATTTGCGCATTTTTATTCTGAAATTTACCAATACCTCGCATGTTATTTTCATAGTGCCTACAGTGGTACAACATTGCAACTTGAAAATAACATGCAAGGTATTGAAGATTTTCTTCAATTCTGAACAGATCTCCTTCAAATTTCAGAATAAAAATGCACAAATTACATATAGATACTGTGGGGGATTTCACTTCTCTGAGGAGAACATATATTGCCGAAAATCCCATCCCATCGTCATGCGAGACAGACCATAGTTCCAAAAAGTAGGAAATTATGAATCAGGTATTCCTCATAGTTAATGACAAAAAGGGTACTGCTTTTTGGTATGACTGCTAAATATATATGCCCTATAATGCAGCAGAAATTTATCCCTAAATATCATGACAAGGATGCCTCAAGAAGGAACCGAGAAGCGTAACTTTTCGTTGATGATGTTGTTGTTGTTTAACTCCTGTCAGACTGACATACCGTTGGCTTCACGCTGCAGTCTTTGCATAGACAGCTACCTCCCTTCCCTCCATATTTCTGGGGATTATAGCCAATAGGTAGGACTTCTCTCGACGTAACTCGGTATGAAATCGACA
Organism: Hanleya hanleyi; assembly: GCA_036873755.1. Taxonomy (NCBI): domain Eukaryota; kingdom Metazoa; phylum Mollusca; class Polyplacophora; order Lepidopleurida; family Hanleyidae; genus Hanleya; species Hanleya hanleyi. Next base: position 535 of record JAVTVY010022520.1, on the reverse strand, counting down.
ACGGATGATAAATAATATATTCATGAAAAAATGTTGTCACAGATCACTTGTTATCACTTCAAGTAACCACTGCCGTTGTTGTCTCGGAAATTTTCGTGCCTCCTTCCGCGATGGTCGTACATCGATCAGCAAATACACAAATATTTATCCTCGATAACTATACCGTAAAGCAAGCGTGCTTAAAGAGTTCACCCCATTGGCAACCGTAGTTGAATCTTAATCCTTTCTCATTTATTCGGCACAGTGGCCATTTACGGTTCTTTTTCCTGACAAAAACACAGGTGGGCCGCCATTTTCGACCATGCGGTATGGGGTCGGGAACCCTCGTGGGACTTTGCTATGTTAAAAATTCGGAGGTCTCCCGATTGCCACGGAGTCCGGGAAATCGGCGAGGCTCTTTCCACGAGTTTTCGAACTGAAAATATTTCATTTTCCTCGACAGATTACGGGAACAAAAAAATTCCCAAAAAATATTTCTTAAAAAGTTTTGAGTCGCGGGAATATTGCTGGGTCGGTCGGGTTACCCCAAACAAAC